>CABFWB010000321.1:289288-310431 GCA_902151455.1 Timema bartmani
TCTTAGGTGGACAAAGATGCGCCTCTTTTCTCATTGATTCTATATCATTGTATATTATTTTATGCGTGTTCTTATGTGGAGTGGTGATGATACAATGTACATTATTCCGTTCAGAAATCTTACGAGTTTATAGAAAGAGAGAGAAAGTCTGTGCGGTGTGCCGTACCATTTATTTTTAATCTCAACGGACATGTCGTATTGTAACTGATTCACCCTTCCATCCCCCCCTCCCGATCCAACCCGCTCGGGCGTCAAAGGAGGGTGACAGCTACAATAATATATATATATATTTTACAATTTTAAATTTAATAATGTTTCTAAAAACTATTTTACAAATAAAGTAGTAAAGTAAAGGGAAATACGCTTTTTTAAAAATTATTTTTATAAATTAAATTAAACCCTAATTATATTTGAAACTCAAGCTTCTGTTTATGAACAATTTGAGAACATATCATGCAGCGCCGGAAGTATAAATAAGTTTAGACCTTGGCTTGATTATAACCAAAATTATAGTTTACAGGGCGTTTTAAAGTGCAATAAAACCCTTAACACTGCGTGTGTGTAATCGGTCTTCTAATTATAAGATCTAGAACAGTTTTTTTTTCTTGTCCACATCTCAGTATATGTCCAGGTTATGTTTATGTATTTACAACAATTTGTTTGGACTGAATAAGGTTGATTGAAAGGAAGTGTAGCCTAATTTTCCTGGTGGAAGAACGGGAATCCATTTGGGAAAAACAACCCTTACAACATCCAGCTGAGATTCTAATGTCAACCTCACTGTCCACAGAAAGACAGACTAGATGAAACTGATACTAACGGTCAGTTTCATAATCAGACTTAGTACGCCTCAAGTGCAGCGCTATACTAAATATAGGACGACCCCTACCTAGACCAGAATGGAATGGGCCGGTTTCATATGCAAAACTAAGCCCATTCCATTCGAGTTTAGGTAGGTGTCATCTTGTATTTAGTATAAATTTAATATAGGGCCAGGTTTGAGGCGTACTCATTCTGACTAAGACTCCGGTCCTAAGTCCACGTGCCCATCGATTCGAGTTAGGGCCTGTATTTATAGTATATTGAACTGTTTTTTGTTTTTTTTTTGGTAGCTGTGATTAATTTCAATAACCACAAAATTAATTATCAGTTATATTTTTATTCACACTAGGAGCTTTTATACCATTGCTATCAACCATTAATTCTAGGAGATAAGAATGAGGATGGTGGATTGGAGCAAATATTTATTAGGAGCGATAAGATGGAAGAACCAAAGTGATAAATTCAAATATAAAAAATATCCCTCTAATGTACACGGATGAGATTCAAACTTTGACCTCCTCTTCATTGGATTTCCAATGTAAGCTATGTATAAAGATATAGAGCCTGACTACTCAGCCCAGGGTCGGCATAAGGTCGACCTTAACTGACCGGTCGATCTCCCAGCAATTTTCAGTCGATTGCGTAAGAAAACTATAAGTTTATAGTCACAAAAAGGCAAGCTTACCTTACATTACCACTGTGGTGCAGCTTGTAAGATAGGGTCATAGTTTAACCAGTCAAGGCTACCTTTCAGATTAAAAGGAGTTTGCATTTTATTTATTTTATATATTTTATGTAAAGGCATAGACATAAATATTGGAGGAAATATTGAATTTAAGGAATAACTATAAAATGTATTTAAAAAAAATTAAAAGTAGAGTGGAAAATCAAATTGTGATCGCTGGACTTTTGATAAATGTAAAAATTCGATCGAAGCCCAAAAAAAATGGTGCCAACCCCTGTCTTAGACAATTTTAGACCACGTGATCACCGGTGCAGATGTAGATATCAAAATGTTCATTGATGTATATTTGGTTTACCTTGAAAGCTAGCAGCAGTCTTACCTTGACTGATTAAACTATGCTTATATCCGATAAGATACACCATAGTGGAACCAAGCAAGGTAAGCTATCTACATTTCAGGGTAAACACTATGAACATTCAAAGTTCGGTTTTAATCTAGTAATTTAACGAAACAATTACTTTTGACAAATTTTTTTTCGGCACTTCATCATACTACCCGTTAGGTTTATACACTTATGTATTAATCATGCTAGTGGTTTTAGGGATTAAGGAGCTTTCTATTTATAGGAAATCTACCCGCATTTACATGGATGGAGAGTGGAAAAACATTTGGGGAAAAACCACCCTTGTTACACCCAACCGATATTCGAACCTCGATCTCCCCGTCATCGGCAGTCTAGTCTACTGCGAGAGTAGTGCGTTAGACCACGTGGTCACTGAAGCATGTTTTGAAATATTTAATAAACAAAGTTTTGTATCGTGTGATCATCAATAGTGACAATGTCACGTCACATAATAGATACTGGTTCTAGTATAGTATTGAATACATTGGTTATAGAAGATAATAATTATTTCAGTAAAAGGGTTGGTAAAAGTAACATTCCCGCCGATTGCCTCTTCCAGTCGGTCACACTATCCGCTCCCTGGGGGTCGGGGGGGACGGGGGTGAGGGGGATGGCGGTTACGCTCATTTTAAGCGACGTCTCCCCGTCCTCAATTCGCCGCCATCAAACGGTCCCGCCCTATTAGTAGGGCACGGTCTCTTGACAGTAATATTCAGGAAAGATGGTTAAAAATAAATCAAGGGTACAAGATGGAGGGAACACGTTCTAAATCTCGCGGGAAAATGACCTCTTAGAGATAGACGTGTTTGTTGTGCAAAGGAATGATGGCCGATGGATATTCAGTGTGTTTATTATCATATTACACACGCATCATTGGGCATGGGAACAAAGGAATCAATCTCGTCTTGTCTGATTTGTCAGTGAAAGAGAGGTTCGGGCTAGAGCATCGGTTAGTTGCTGTCACTATGGATTATTATTTTTATAAATTGTTTCCCACTTTCTCTCTAAGCAAATATAGGTACCTTTTTGCACCATGTCCTGCTACCCATCTGGGTTGTACACTTATTATATACTAATTACGCTAACGTGTAAAGAAGGTTGAATTTTAGAGGCAGTGTACCCAAAATTGCGTGGTGGGAGAGTGAAAAACCATTTAGGAAAAAACTCAACACACCTAACCGGGATTTGAACCCCAATCTTCCTGTCATTGGCAGTCTAGTATGTTGTAAGAGTGACGCCATGGACTCTGCGGCCACCGAAGTGAGTAATGTGAGTAGTCTTCCTCTATATGATACCTTCTTCATCCCTACTTTCATAGGGGTCGCTAGGTAATTACTAAGAAGGGACAGAAATAACTTATTATTTTCACTTTAAATTAGAAAATAAAATTTATTTTTACCAACTGATTAACACTAATAATATTACAACGGAATTGATTTTATAAGTCACTTAAAAAGCTACCCTAATCGTTTATGTATGGCTCCAAATGTGGATTTTCAATTTTATGAATAAAACAATTCATTGGGTTTTTTTGTTGGTTTTTTCTAATAGTGTCCCATGAGAGCAGATTATTTGGGGGGAAATATTTCCCCTTAACGACGCCCGAAAGAAATGTTTCTTGATCATTCTAGAGTGTTTTATGAAATAATCAAGTTTTTTTTATCACCGCGTTTTACAACCTGTTTAGGTTATATGCATATAAATGATAATTTCAATACTGGGGTACGGATGAGTAATGAACCATTTCACAGGTAATGTATCCACATTTGCTTGGAAGGAGAGTGGGAAGCCATTTAGGAAGATACACCCTCAGTAGATTCAACCGGGATTCAAACCCCCGTCATCAGCAAACCAGTCTAACACGAGAGTGAAGCCTTAGACCATTAGGCCAATGAATTTGGTAATAAAGTTAATAATAAATTTAACCCAGATGAGATCCGAATCTAAGACTTTCTTATGCTATTATTAAGAATTTAAGGCTTTAGCTATGAGCCACGAATTTACTTTCTAGTAAACTTAAGCCTTTGCATTACTTGCCATGCAATCTTGGTGCGTCCGGTAGCGATGGATACCTGGCACTCTCCTTTCAGGCAGCCCCATTGGTACCTGTACCAATGTTCACACTGTTCAAGGAATTAGGCTTGAAACAGATTATATTACCGATGATAGTAGATCAAGGATATAATCTAGGCAGGTGCCCTGGTGTGGTTTTCCAATGTACCACAGTGTTTTTCCAATTTATTCTCAGAGCTAATGTGAATGCATATTATTTCATTTCTTTTTTTCTCGCCATTGATTAAACCAATATTTAAATAAACTTTATGAAAAAATGCATAAATTTAATGGGACTAAAAAAACCTATATTTGTGGGAAACTCTGCCCGTAGTCTAATACTATCCAGTTATTAACCTCACTTTTATTTTCTTTGAACAAGAAAGGGAATTACAGGCAAACATGATCACCTTAAAAATAACGGTGAACATGAATCAAAACTTCTAAATAAATAATTCAGTGTTTGGATAAAAAGTGTAATTTTGGCGGCGTTTGTTTATGGAGCGCCTTAGACGAAGTCAACGCTTGCGCCAACTTTAGACGAGACACTATAGTGTCTGATTAAGATAGGTTTTCCTACTGATCCATACTACCTACATTTAAAGTGGTTATATACATAATCATAAAAATACATCCCAGAAAATAAACTAAGTTAATTTTGATCATTGGGTGATAATATTTTTAAAATGTTCGTCTTTGTGAGAAAAAAAAACGGATTTTGATGACATATTTTTCTTGGTACATCCTAGATATTTCTCATGTGTGAATACATTCTGGTCATGGTTGTGTAAAGACAATTTATATATATCTTTTTTGTTATTTTGGATTTTTATGTAATATTTTCTTGGTTGGCGTCAGTTTTAGGAATTTTTTTTATTAATTTTTAGGCATTTATGTTGAATAAGTATTATTATTCAATGCTCTCGATATTATATAAATGCATAAATACTCAAACATACTTTTTTCAACACACAGTTGTCAGTTTGAGAAGGTAATGTAGTCAATGAACTTTGTATCCGATTTGCCTGTATGTCTGTAAAATACACATTTCTGTTGAAAACCTGTAAATAAGCTGGAAATGGTTGCGTCGGAAGGAAGTAGCTATTACTTCTGAAGCAGATATTAATGTAAAACAATATTATATTTAGCAATATGTGAGAGTTTAGTTGTTAAATACTTTTCATTATTTATATATATATATATATACATACACATAAAATATATCTATGAACACAAAGTGTATATATATACATTTTGCGTGTATATACAGTATATACATTTTGTATATATATGGATACATTTTGTAAAGTGAGAGTTTGATTTAGTCATGTGCATTCATTACAATGATTTGTTCATATTGTTAGATCATTTTTAGTGAAGTTGAACAAAATATTTAGAACTTTTAGTATTTAGATCATTTTATTGATCATATTTGAATAATTTTCAGGTTCTCAAATTTATAGTCCTGGCGGTGAGTAATATTGAAGAAATGGCATGAAAACTATAATATCAAACATAAAAACATTAAAAATTAGTACAGTTGATTTTTTTCTCTACTTCTTACTACCCATTATTACTTTACACACATTTAAATACGATAGTCATGACTAATAGGGCAAGGATGAAAATTTCAAACTTTGTATAAAAAATAACCCAAATTGGAGTGGAGGAAGAGTATATAAAACATTTAGGAAAATGTACTATCAGTACACCCGACCGGAGTACGAATCCCGAGTTCCTCGCTACCGCCAAACCAGATTAGACGAGTGCCCACTAGTTCGAATTGATTTGAGATATTATTATTATTATTATTATTATTATTATTACTAGATTGTTTAAAGTTCACTTTCTAAAAGAACAGATTTTATTAACACACAACTTACAGACTAGCTTATCTCTAAAAAAAATGTACTAATTAATGTATAGCGGGAGGAACTCACGCTCAAATAGTAATAATTCTCACCAGCCTCTTAAGGAATGGAACCGGTGCCTCCCAGATCTGTGACTCTAACCACTTAGCCTCGGGGACACACAGTTGTACGTGTTAGTACTAATATTAGCCTTCAATCAATGACGTCACAGCTTTCGGAACGAAAATAAACACTGGCTGATCCTTGAAGGTGGCTGTTACGTGTCTGCATTTATTTTCTTATGCCGCAGTAGACGCGGAAAGTTTTTTTGACTGGCAGTATTCAAAATGTAAAGGAAAGGAGCAGGATTTAATTCTTGTCAATTAAATAATGTAACAGTTTGATTAGTAAGAGGTGGGGGAGGATATAAAACACCCGTACTGGATGCAGGGCCATCGCTATATTCTGCAAGAACTTGTTCAACTTGTGTTGGTGGAGACTACCCAATTCCCACCCAAGCTCAGCTGCTGAAGATCAAAATACATAAGCTTTAAGCCAATTTAGGGAAATGAAAAAGATATAAAAATATGGTTGCATAATAAGATCATGTTGGTGAACTATGAGCACTAAAGTGGAAATTATCAAACTGAATGTATTTTCAGTAATTTATTATATAAATAAAATCTTTGCTACTTTTTTGTTTGCAAAGTTATTTTGAGCCTATATACGAGTTTTAATCAAAATAATTTTAACCAATCTCGATAAAATACATTTTTTAGTGTTTTTTTTACTTAAGTAAGCTACCCTTAATTTTATGGTAGGATCTATAATTCCAAATATCAACTGGAGAACCTTTTGAAAATCTTGGATACTAATTTTTAGCCCTATCGGTAAAAGTTTCGGCTCTATCTCTAGGAAGATTAACAAACACAGACAGATGGGCGGCATCAGCGATAACTACTTTTTTGGGTTCAGGGGGTCAAGAAACGTCGACATCCTTTAAAATTTCTATTATTTTTTTTACGATCATAGTATTTATTATTTCCTATTAATCAAAAAAAAGTAAGCCCGTGGTGTACATGGGGCTTACCTAAGTACCAATACAAAGTTTCAACTTTATCAGCTCTTTGGTTTTTCTAGTTTTAGGGTCTACAGACACACACTCCATAAACCTCCATGGTATGAGCCCGCAAACGAGATATACTGCCCTAGTGGCCGCAGCCACTAGCGATTATAGTGCCAACATTTGAGGATAGAGGGTACCATGTGGCCAGCACAACAAGCTCTCCAGACGTTAATCTTAATTGTTTTTAAACCTTAGCTGCTACCTATTAATTTAAGTAGCCCCTCAATTGGCCTCATGGGGCTAAGTTTAACCCCATTATGGAACCCAGAACTTCACAAATAAATTTTTGAAATGTCGTGGATCGAATCTAAGACCTCTGGATCTGTAGCCAAGAACTCTGACCACTTAACACTGAGAATATGTCTTTAAAAAAATCAAATCCACCCTGAATGTATAAATATTAAAATAGGGGGGGAGAGTTTAAACCATAATTTTAGACTACAAATACTTAACAAATATTACACAAGAGTACCAAACTATGCAAGTATTTTCTATTTAAAGAAAAATATCATTTTATACATGACAAATAGGTAGAAGAGATGTATGACTGAATCTCTACAAAATATTGGAATGGGTTCACAGGACCCTTTAAACAAATAAGATTGTAAACCATTGCTTTAATCGATATTCCAATGTTTATATGAAGTAAATAGGTAATATATGAGATGTGAAGTTTATTAGCTAATTATTGATGATGATAATAATAATTCCTAATGATTTTATAGTAATTATTTTTTTATTTTGTTAGCATTGCATCTTATTACCCGTTCGAGTTATACGCCTATGTACTAACTATACTAATGTGTTTAGGATTGGGAAGGTTCAATTGAGAAGAAGTGTATCCGTATTTGCTTGGAGGTAGAGTGAAAACCATTTAGGAAATATCACACCCTCAGTACACCCTATCAGGATCGAACCCCGATCTCTCCATCTTCGCCAGTCTAATCTATAGCGAGAGTTGTGCGTTAGACCATGAGGCCAACTAAAGCGAGTAATAATTAATTAAACAATTTGTAAAACAGTTTAATCAAGTATATAATAACACTACATTATCACATAATTTCTTAATTTTATTTTTAGATAGAAATGAATTTGAGTAAAACATAGTTCACATGTTTTGTTATACTATGACCTCGTAATATGAAAAGACACATCAATAGTTAAATATATATGTGTTATATCCTTACTTTTTCAAATGTCCTATATAACGCCTTGAATTTTACTTATTTTTATGGGATTTAAAAGGCACATTGTACCAAAATATTTGTACTGCCTCTAGTAAAATAATAGCTAGTAGCTCAAATTTGTAGTAGTAGTAGGCTAGTAGAAAACTTAAAAAATGAAGTTATATCTGTAACTAACTTTTTTTTAATAGGCTAAATTTTTTCACATGAAGTTTGTGATTCTTAATATATAATTTTCCTAATGTAATTGCTAATCATTTTTAATTTTTAATATGTAACTTTTATTATGTAACTATAAATTATTTTTAATTTTTAATATACTATAGTTTGGCTCTATCTCTCTCATACACACTCTCCAGGTTACAACTTCCCGTCACATCCATCCGTTGACGTCGCGGAGTAATATGGTCGAACATCAACAAGCAAAGGAGTCCCATAAAACACAATGTCCAGGACGTATAGCTCTCCACCAACAATAGTTCATGTGTGTGAGCAGTGCCAATACAAGCAGTCCTCGCGGGAACAAGATCAAAGCTCCAAAGGTGCTTACTTATCAAAACCAACTGCTCCTGTAGTTCAATGGCCACCGTAAGTGCGCCATTTAATGTATATTTATACAACTTTACACCTTAATTAAGAAATAAAATACCCTGGGAATAGGATCAACCGCCACAATATAATGTCGTCTACTATGCACTTATAAATTATTTTCAAATATTAAAAGAAACTAATGCATTTAAAAACTACTAATTTATTTCTTTTTCTTCACGTCTTACTAACCATCAAGAATAAACTCATTCAACCACACTGATTGTGCAGGAATAAGGAAGGTAGAATTTAGAGGAAATGTGCAAGCATTTGCATAGAACGAGATTGGTAAACCAACTAGGGAAAAACACCTTCAATACACCTAGCTGGGAATCAAATCTGACCCTCCCGTCACTGGCGAACGTTATTGTGTCCATCGGTGCAGCTAAAGTACACTTAAAAGTTAAAACTACTCTTCTCTGAGACAATCTCCCTTCATACGCTTCTGACTGAGATTTGAGCCACTCAATATCCTTTCTTCTAAATTATTTTATTCCTGAGTAAATTAAATATAATTGGTTGCAAGGTTTTTATTGCAAGAAAGCAAAATAAAGAGGGTGGGTTTACCAGCCTTTGAGGTGCAAATCTACGCTCATTCTAATTTGTAAGCGAGATAAATAATCGTTACATGTTAATGTCACCAATTTTAATTAATTTTAAGTGGGCATTCTCTTTGTTTATTTGAAGTAATAAACGTATAATTTCTGAGCTATCTGATGGTATTAACACCAAGCTTACAAACAAACATAATAATTCTAGAACAGATAATTATATGTACTAGTTTGGGTTGAACTTTCACTACTCTACTATCCTTTAATTAATTAATAAATAATATAGCTTATTAATTGCGAAAAAATATTTTTGATTTGTTGGTCCATTGCATTCCAACAATTCTCTACTAATTTATTTTAAAACAATTTAATTAAGCTATTGAGACCACATTAGAAACCACCTAATAACCTAGCCTTCTTTTCTACTTTCTCTCGACACCTCGGGGAGAAAGTATTGTGATCGTCAAAAAAAATCATACTCAAGATTTTGATAAATGTCGAAGTTTCATGACCCCCTGAAACCAAAACAGTGGTTTTCGGAATGTCGTCTGTTTGTACCTCAGGCCAGAGCTGAAACTATTTTACCGATTGGGCTAAAACTTTATATCTGGGGATTTTCATAAGGTCCCTCCAAGGGGTTTTTGGAATTAGATATATAACCCTAGATTTAAGGATAGTTTACTAAAGGGCGAAAAGAGAAAAAATTGATTTTATCAAAATTAAATCCAGCCTATTTTGATTAAATATTATATCTAGACACAATTTATTACTGTAAATAAGAAGTCAATTCTCATGTTCTCATGAAAATGACTTTGAGGGTAATTTTATAAGGGGAATTTTCCAATTTTCATCATTTATCCGCAACTATTTGAGATACGATATATCTTATCATTGTAAAGTCGTAGTACTATTAAAGAAAAAATCTTTTATTTGAATTATATTTTTATAAAACCAATAGTTTCTGAGCTATAAGAAAAATAGATATATACTTTTTAATTTAGGTATTTTAAAATTAATTTGACTATTAATCTCTTTGGAAGACAAACATAATATTGATATTTTCTCAATTTTTCTATAGCAGTATTCCTAGTTCCTAATGTCACAGAGTAAGTAAGTAACAGTGTATATTATTTCATTTATGATTGTAATTGTTTCTACAAAAATGTATATACCTATTATTTCGTTCCACAAATCTTAAGAGTTTTTATTAAATGTCTATTTTAGGATTAAAGAGGGGGAAAGTCTATGTGGTGCCCTGTACCATTTATTTTTTATAAATAAAGTAAAATATATTTTTAGAGGGGTAATTAAGCTCAATTATTTTTAATTGATATATGTTGCAACCAGGCATTGGCATGATTCTTTTGTATCCTGGAAATATTATATACAAGCTTATATGTTCGTCAAAATAGATTAATGATTGTATATAGCTTGGAATTGAGTTAATCTCAGAATAATTTTCTAAGTGTATTGAATTTTCATATATTTTTTAAAACACTCTTACAATATTGTCCAAACTTATAAATCATTACAGTAAACAAACCCAAACGTTTTGTTGAAACTACTGAAATTATGAGATTGTTTTGAAATTATCTGTGTAAATATCAAGAAAATTTGTTTGTAGATGTTTGGATGTCAGCCATATGGGAGATGAGTTAATGATAGTCTAATGTATACACTGCGTACTTTTCATCCGTAAATTGTAATACATCATCTTTATTCTTTCCATCATTACGTAGTCAATAAATCATCCCTTTTTATTACACTATATAAAATTGTCGGTGAAGCTTCTATTAAAATATTAACTCTTTTGATAACATTAAAATACATTAAAATAGTTAACCTGCTTCGGTGGCCGCATGGTCTAGCGCGCTACTCTCACAGTAGACTATACTGCTGATCACGGGGAGATCGATGTTCGAATCTCGGTCGGGAGTAATGAGGGTTGTTTTTCCCAAATGGTTTTACACTCTCCCTCCACGCAAATGCAGGTGCACTTCCTCTAAATATGGGCTTCCTGATCCCTAAATCCCTTACCGAAATTAATACATAAACGTATAACCCTAACGGTTATTAAGACGAGGTGCTTAAAAAATTTAAAATAGCAAAGGACTAAAATTCAATTAGAAATTTTCAGGACACTTCTTTAATAAAGTACCTATCGGGCGAATATTCTTTTGTAATTTATTTTTATCAATATCATTGAGTGATTATTTTTAACAAACTAGCTGGTTTTTTTAGACATGTACAGTTTGTAAGAGAGGGCTATAATGTAATCTGTTAGGGTAAGACTGTTACCTTTTAGAATAAAGGAAGTGTACATTTTATTTATTTTATGTGTTTTTTACAAGGGCAGACATAAGTATTGGAGGAAATATTGAATTTAAGGAATAAATACAAGATATATAGAAAAAAAAGAATCAAAAGTAGCATGGAGAAAGGAAGGGTGATCGCGGGACCTTTGCTAAAGGTGAAAGTCGATTGGGGCCTCAAAAAAGTTTGCCAACCCCTGTTATAAGCTATGCCATAGTGGAATAATACAAATTTTTCATGATATCTTTCCGGTGCTTACACTAAAAGGTAGCTATGCTATTATACTCAATATATTTATTCAAGAACTTTTTATATAACTACGCGAAGAAAATTAAAATCTATGTTTGTACAGGAGCAATATTTTTTTATTTTGGCCAAAAAAAGTGCTTTGCCATAATAATTACAAAAATACTGCCGTTAATTCGTACTCCCTACAATCCCACCTTAAGACATAATTGATACCTCTATTATCTGAAGGTTAGAATAACTTGCTGGCTATCAAATTTTTGCACATTTTTTTATGTAATGAATTTAATGTTAGAAAAGGTACTTATATTTTACTCTAAGGAACTGATATTTTTTTTAGGGGTAGCTGAGAAAACACTGTATAAACGTAATCTATTTCAGTTGTGGTCAGTTAGACTAGCGTACCTTGTGAGTTATTTAATAAACTTCACTATCCTTTCCTTTGTCAGAATGAATAGAATAAATCCATCACATGTATAGAAGACTTTGGTTATAGGCCCAGAGGTATCTAAATTAATAATAGCTGTGTGATGCCCAACATACGACCCGTGAAGACATTTGATTCAAAGCAATGTTTAATAGATATATTTTAATACTTTTTTATTAGTACGTTAAACAACAAAGATATTGATTACGTATATGAAGAGCTAGAGATTGGGAGGGTAACATAGAGTAAATTCACCCTTATTAGCGTGAATAAGGGAGGGGATAATCTGCAGTGATAAATAACATATGGAATACCACCATTAGGGTGACCAGGTGAGATTTGAAACCTAGCTTCCCCCCTCACCCCTTATAAGGTACATTGCAGGTAGGGATGGTATTACATTGAAATAATTGACATTGGATTGAAAGAAAACCATATTTGTCCCAAAGTAACTTAAATAATAGTTAGTGCTCACAGTTACAAAATTAAAAATACCAAATATTCTAATTTATTGATTGACCTTAAGGTGGGATGGAAGGGAACCCCCGAGAAGCCAGTGTATTTGCAGTTTTTATGGCAAAACATGTTTTTTGGCCAAAACAAATAAAATATTGCTACAGCACAAACATAGAATTTAACTTTCTTCACATAGCGACCTCAAAATTTATTTAATATCTATCAAGGGTGCGTTGTAATTTAATTAGAACTTTTACTCTTCAATTAAAAAATTTTGTTAGATAATGTCACCATGCTCATGACAAATATTCAGGAACTGTTGATATCAACATGTGAAGAAAATTTAACTCTCTTTGTACTGGAGAAATATTTTATTCATTTGGGCCAAAAAAAGTTTTGCCATAAAAACTGCAAAAAACACTGACCTTTTCTCGCGTCTCTTACATCCCCAACTTACGATGTTTTCTCCCAAACATAATTAGTTTATGTTCTGATTGTTGTGAGGCATATCCCGAACGTTATCACGCTCCATAATATTTCTTAAAATGACCATATATTGTGGTATCGAAGGTCTTTAACCACACACTAGAAATACAATTGCAACTTTGGGACGTTTAATTGTATTTTTAATAAGGAAATAAATACATTTTTGGAAGTGATATGTAGTGTATGGGTTCGCCGTACCTACTAGCCGTCCTGACACACAAGGCTGTCATGCGAATAACATAACTGCAAATATGCAGGGACTATCTCTACGGACAGTTTACCAAAAACTGTTTACAGATAGAAAATATATCTTTCAAGTATTTCCCAGTCACTCTCTAGGTCATTCGCAGCTTACATTAAATTATTTGCATATTAAAACAATTTATATTTTAAATTATATTGTTTAGATGATATGAAAGAATAAGTTTGAATGTTGTTTGTGGGTTTGTGTAGCTTCTCAATTTTATCCCACTTAAGCTTGTCAATAAGGCTTTCCTTATGCTCCGTCTTCATTTATTAGTGGTGGAATAATCCCATACTTCCTTCAAAAAGCATATCTCTCCACTAAAACTAAACAAACACAAAGCACTCATACCACCCCATGTGTCGATTAAGTACGTGCTGTACACGTCACGGCCAATGCACCAAGTCTAGCCATTTCACCAAAATTAGCCAAAGCATGAAATACATAATAATTTACCAGAGGGTCAGGCTTTCCCCGGCCAGTTCTAGTTACGGCCGTAGGGAACTGGCCAATGTAAAGCTATTTTATTATCAGTATTACTTTAACAATATAATACCTAATACATGTCAGGCTATTTAATTAGGATAAGTCACAAAATGAGCTAAAGAGTGTGTTTCAGTTAATTTATGCTATTAATTATTAGCTAAAACTCAACCTTCCATGCGTCTATCAATTAAAGACTAGGTTAAGCTAGGATGGGTAATATTGGTATAGTCAACACATTAAATTAGGTGAGACCTTCCCTTTCCAAAACCAACATGTTACCGATTGAGCTATGAAGGGCGGTTATTTATCTTCGAACTATCCTAGACAAGCCTAAAACCTAGTTTTTACTAACATTTATGTCAAACTGCGAAAAACCTATAATTAGTTCGCCGATTAATTGTAATTTTACTATTTTCCAAACTCTTACACTAACGTTAGTAATTTGATAGTTTGATGCTGAAACTTATTTGTAAAGTTTTTGTTTTATAACGCGCACCAGAGTGTACATGTGGACCTAAGGTGGGGGGGTTCCCAAACATTTTAGACTGAAGGTACCCTTGCACCAGAAAAAAACACACGCTGGAGCCCTCATAAAAATGTAACACTAATATTATGAACATTTAATAAAGACAGTTAAATGCCACAAGCATAAAAGTCATCATCACATGTTCCACCAGTGCCTTTGGCAAATGGCCATTATTCAATTTGAAAAATTTGGCATTCCTAATTATTGATGCTATTTTATAGCATGAAAAAACAAATAAACAATATTATAAAATTGCCTCACGAAGATTGAAATATCTATGGTGGAGCCCAAGGGCTCCGTGGAGCATGGTTTTAAAAACGCTGGTCTAAGGCACAAGGCTTGTAAAAACGTTATTTTTATATCTACGCTAAATGGGTATCCTTCCCTCTCAATACCTTCTTCCTCATTACTATCTAAATAATTTAAATTTCCGAATAGTTTGGATAGGTTGTTAGGACGTGGTGCACAAAACTTATCAAAGGCAACAACATGACGTTATGGTTTAGTCTTCCCTGGCCCATACACTCCACTACTACTTCAGTCCCAGATACGTGTCTGACTGCACTTCTGACACTCCATGAAAATAAAAAAAAACCATTGTATTGTATATCAGCTGCAACGAAACAAATAACAACTACTTCCCCCTCACGGAACATTTGAATGTTTATTTTGGAACGCGACCGTCACACATTGCTAGAGAGATAGAGTGAGAAAGAGATACCCCAAGGTGTAAATGCGGCGTTGCCAACTCTATATCTGACAAATGTCACTATGAGTTTGGCAACACTGTAAGCCCCGGTGAGGGTGGTTTCTCTAGCGGACACACACATACACATACACACCATAGTGGTGCCACAAGAGATAGTGCCAAAGAGAGAGAACACAATGCGCATTGACTCGCAATGATACTATTTATTCCTAGAAGATGACGTCACTAAGAGGAATGGTATCTTGGTTCGTCGTGAAGGCTGATAAACGGGAAGGGAAGTCGCGTGCAATCTGGCGTGGGTTAATTCACCCAGGAGACACACGGCGCGCTGTAGTAGTAAGTTCAATACAGCTGACACGAGGTTTCAATGGTAATCTCAGTGAATGGTGGAAATGATAAGGATGACATTCATTGTGGTGAAAGTTAATGCAACGCTTCATACTCATGAATTTTCAATGGACGTTTCATGTGAGGTGGATCAAAAGGGTGCGAATTTAAGGGGGGGCATTTACAATAGCTCTGAATCACTATGCAGACGTCCATAAATTCTGTAGTATTCGAGAAATAGCTTTTTTAATTCTGTTCATGCTAAAATGAAGGGGAAAGGGATTTGCTCCTGTAGGATTAAAAACTTATCATTTTAAGTTCTATCATTTTGGTTGAATCCATGAATAGCTGAAATTATATAAGTTTCAAGGAACATATCGTTTTCCTGACATCAAAGTAATTGTTTAGAAATATATAACTAGCATTCCTTAAACAAATAAAATCATTTTATGAGTATAACAGTATCAAATAAGAACGTTTTAAAATAGATGATGATTGTTTTAGTGGCTTTTTAATTTCAGAACAGACATTCCCATAAAAACTCTCTTATTAGGAGAATGTTCCCCTTGAAGTAGGCTACCACCTTAATGGATTATCTTTAATATTCCTTGAAATAGTTGGTTATTTAAAATATTAAAAGGAAAATTGATAAAGCAGAAGTTTTTATAAAAGTGTAGCCTTATGTAAAGGACTATAATGATTTAGATACAACTCTTAAATTTAAAATAAAACATGGGTAAAATAATTTTATAAACATCTGTTTAATCTTTGTAATATCTTCTTTCAACTTGATTATATATATATATGTATACATATATACATATATATGTATACATATATATACATATATAATTATCATGTGGGTTGTCAAATTTTTCAATTCAATTCAAATGGGATTTTAATAACATTCGATTTGAAAATAAAGCTCATGTGCTTAAACTCATACTTATTGATTAAGTTTTAAAACTCTACCACCAGTGCTGAAATATTTTACAAAAATGCTGTAGTTAGCAAGATTTTCTATTGGCCAGCTAAAATATAGTTCCTAAAATTCCTTATTTTTAGTGGTAAAGCTATACACTCATGATTTGAATAAGGTAGAGTTGAGGAATATACCATTTAGAGTAAAGTGTACCCAAATTTGCTTAGAGGGAGGGTGGGAAACCATTCAAGATCAAGATAAAACTTCTCTGTACACCAATAAAGGATTTTAACCCCAAACTTCCATTACCAACAAACCAGACAAGATGAGATTGTTGCCTTTGTCTGCGTGGTCACCAGTATGATTCATGCTTCGAACACGATCCAAAATATCGGGTGAACATGCTGTTTTTTCACTATTGAGAAGAGTACAGGGGCTAAAAGGTATGGCTACCAACTTTCTAACAGTAGTACATGTACTCTTTATTGAGGAGGTAAAACAGCGTACTCTTACTTTTGACACATCCAAGTCTAAAGTAACCTCAATGAAACTTTTTTGTAATTATTGTACGGAATACAAAAATTTGTTTGAAGTCAAGAAAAAGTCACAATATTCTTTTGATTATTTAGTAATATCTACGACAGCTTTTGTTAACTAGTGCTCAGAGTTTCTGGCTATAGATCCAAAGATCCTGGGCTCAATCCTCCGCACTTTCAAAATGTATCTGTAAAGCATTGGGTCTGGAACGGGGTCAAACTCAGCCCCGTAAGAACAAATGAGAAGATACTGGAATAAATAAGTAGCAGCTCTGGTTAAGAAAATTAAGATTATCGGCTGGAGGGCTCGTTGTGCTGACCACATGACACCCTATATCCGCAAATGTTGACACTATCATCGGTAACGATGGCTACCGCTCGTTCGGTATAGCGCGCTTGCGGGATCGCACCATGGAGTACTTTTTATATTACTAAAACTATTATTGATCCTTATTTAGTAAACGCTACAGTTCGAGTCTCCACAGATACAATTTATTATAGTTCTAAAGAAATGGACCAGACACATACATCGCCTTGAGAGCGGTCTCTTGACACGAATCAAAGGAAGTGAATGTTCGCCACTGGAGTCTCGGCGAACATCCGAAACGCTTCCACATTACACTTCAGTCGTTTGTGACGTCACACTGGGCATCCTGTTGGTCTACTAGCTCTATCATTTTGTGGCTATTGTAGAATTGTCAAGTTCGTTCATTCAGTGCTTGAATATCTATTTATGCAATATATTATGTTGTAGTGTATCATGTAATGTAACATTAAATACCAGTTGTATTTAATAAGCCTATAATTGTTTTGCTAACACCAAATAGCTAATGTTTGCTTTGGTCCTTACCTTGTCGAGAGGTACCATCTACCACCTCCTTTTTCTTCTGGATTTTCTGGGCTTATTACGCACCGATAACAATAAACTCGATGGTATAATAACTGCAGCAGCAACAGAAGTGGTGTCATCACTTGCGCGGTCCATTGTGCAATGGCAGCCGACTACCGCCTAAGTGAGCGATTTGATCGAATATTCGGGGTAGATATTAGCGAGAAGTGTGTGAGGTCCACAGAAGGCGAATATACCTATTCATGTAGGTTTCGTGACAGAATTGAGTGACGAATTTAGGCGAACATTCGGTCGAAGCATTCATCCGCTTTCGCGAATGGTGTGGGACCGGCTTAAAGCTGAGGACCTTGCTTATACCTTGTCTGTGTCCTAAGCACTGAACGATTCCTAGCTATATCAGCGGTAGAACCTTAATTACGTATTAGCATTTAATAAATGTGCTTGTCTTTCAATTGAATTATGAATATTTCTCAACCTTCTCCATTAGCGCGACATCTCTGATACGTATTCCATGTTTCACGGCGTTTTAGGTACTAAACATCCTTATCGCACACCTAAATAATAATAATAATAGTTTATGGTTAATATTTGTTGTAGCGACACTAAATGAATATGAATTAAATTACTATTAGCACCGCGTCTTACTACCCGTTCGGATTATACGCACTTACGCTAATGTGCAATGGTAGGGTGATTGTGAGATGAAGTGGAAGACCTACAGTTTAACGTGGAATCCGAACCACGGTGGAGGCCTGGCATTCCTCACATTCACAAGCTGTGATTAATACACGTCTTGTCAGAGGTGAAGGAAGAGTTTGGCATTCAGATAAATCTGTGCCGGGACCGAGGATTGAACCCTGGACCCTAAGCACAGAAGTCTGACACCTTACCCCTAGACGACCAGGTCACCTAATATGAATTAAAGAAAGATTGTGAATGTTGAGATGCTTTTAGACTTGAATATAAATTTATCCTTATTTTCGTGGGGTCACTCGTGGCACCTTCTTTGATACAATAAGGCTGGGCGTGAAGAGCTATGCGTAATGTCCTAAGTTACGTCAATTTGTTAGGATTGTACCGATTGTGTTTACTAAGTACACGTTAAATACCACATTAATAAACAGTACGACATAAACTTACTAACTTTATCATAATAGTACATTATAGCTTGGAACAAAATGTTCAAATATTAGTTATTAGTAAACTATGTTCAAATATTTTTTTCCGTAGTAAGTTAGACAGTGTTATTTACTCATATTATGTAAAACAATCCGCAAGATAGCTATTTTGAACCAATTCGTTGAAACCATTATAGAAAAAAATTTCAAATTTTCAAAACTTAATTAGCAGTAAGCTACCCTTAATTTTAGAAATTGAATTAAATTTTTTTTTAAATACCCTAGAGGTATAACCATGTATAATAGCTATCAAGTTTGAACGAAAATCTTCAGGCCGTTCCGCCTGTGGCCCTGTAATTTGCCAGTCCATCTCATTACATCCTATCTCATTCAGGTCCATTCTAATACTATCTTCCAATCTGCATCTAGGACTTCCCAATGTTCTCTTACCAACGAGTTTACTAGTCAGAACCCTTAACAAGGATCTATATTCTCCAATTCGCACTGCATTACCTGCCCACCGTAATCTACGAGATTTGACTACCCTAACAATGTCTTGTGATGAGTACAGACTATTTTATGTGGCCCTATAAATATATATCCTTGTAAAACTAATTTTTTTTAAGTTATTTAAATTGAAAAATGAGACCTAAACACGGGAATCGAACCCGGGACCTTTGGCTTAGTACGCCAATGCTCTAACCACTGAGCTATCCAGGAATCGTCCCGTACCCAGGGTCATTCTTCACTCATATTTTAAGGCGGAATCTGTGCTGGACATGCAAAAATCGTTGATAGCTCAGTCTAGAGCATTGACGTACTAAGCCAAAGGTCACGGGTTCGATTTCCGTGTTCAGGTGTAATTTTTAAATGTAAAGAACTTTATATCTAGATATGGTTATAACCATAATTAACAGATATAATAGCCTTGCTGTTTAATCCATAATGATATATAAGATAATCCTTCATAATTTTGTTTAGTTCGGGGGCACAAACAATATCATAATTTAGAAGTCTGTCATTTCTATTATTACAATATTTATCTCTTATTCATCTCAAGTCAACGACTCGAAGGTTGATTTGATTTCCATTCATCCGGTGTTTGTCATCCACTCTGCCCTTCGGCTGGTTAGTGTTTTCCCGCACCATCTGGTAGAAATCCCAAGTACTAGTGGAGTGTGGGAAGTGTGGTGCTTCCCCTTTGTTTTTCCACATCTATGAGCGAGTGCGAGAGGGTTTATCAATTTTGACGGGTAAGGTATTTTCACATACTTTCCAGTGTTCTTTTACATGCCGCAATCGACAAGGGTCCGACGGTTTTACATTCCCTTCGATGGAAGTTGCCCAGCGGATTTTTTATCACACAAGAACAATCCGTTAACCTCTACTGGGTTTGAACCCACAAACATCGGGTCCTAAGGTCGGGTCCCAAGATCTCCAAGAGTGACATTTATATCTAAGAGAAAGTAAAAAGTTATTGATATATTTACGTATATTACTATTGAATGTTGCGCCAAGTATAATAGAGTGAAAGGTAACGTGAGTTAATATCAGTACTTTCGCATTTTATAAAGCAAAAATATTTTTGGGATAAAGTAAAAATGCTTATATAGATACGTTTTGTTTAGTATTTACATATAGTAATATCAATAGTTCTCAAATATTTGACCTGAATATAATTTAATTTGTTGGAATACATTTCTTAAATTGAATAAAAATATATCTTATTCAAGGATTACCATGAGAAATATTCAAGAACTGATAATATTTATATACGTATAAAATCAAACTAAACGTATCTATTGAAACAATATTATATTAATTTTATTGAGTCAAAAGAAATTGTTATGAGCACTTAAAATAACTTACCTTAATTCGCGTTTTCTTCCATTCTACCTCAAGAGAACAACTGTAACTATATTTTCTAATGAATTTTTTTTAAATGGCGTTCAAGAACTATATGTTGGTGGAAAATAAGTTGCACAGAGAGCATTTTATTGCCTTACACTTTGTACACTGAAGACCGAAACTGTATCACAGAGACATTCACGACATGCTGCTTATTGAAAGTTCAGGGAAACCAACAGCTGTTCCTTCTATCGCAAATGTGACATTACATGGGGCTCGCTGAAATCTCTGACGTCAGTTAGCCATTGCTAACTATCACAATACTGACCATTGGGTCAGGGGCTCCAGAAGATATTTGAAAGTGTGTGTGTTTGAGGGGGGGGGGGGG
>CABFWB010000321.1:317966-342755 GCA_902151455.1 Timema bartmani
CATACATACATACATACATACATACATACATACATACATACATACATACATACATACATACATACATACATACATACATACATACATACATACATACATACATACATACATACATACATACATAATCACGCCTTTTCCTTACAGGGTAGGCAAGAAACTGTATATATATATATATCTATATATAGCTCAAAAAACAACTCCTACTTAAGCCGTCCTCACTAAATTTACCCACATGTCCCTATCCTTGAATACTCCCTTCACTTCAATAACATCCATAGACAAAGTCATACATGCTCTTTTATTGTTAAAACTCTTAATGTTTCTGTTTTTAACACATTCGGTTACAACATTTACCACATCTTACATGGGCTACCCCTTCCTTTTCAGCCACATACTCTACCTCTATATATTAAATTTGTCACTCGATCCACACTCATCCTCTCAACATGCCCAAACCAACGTAAGACACTTCTCTCCCATTGATCCATTGGATTCCCTTTAAAACCTATCTATTGTGTCAAAACTCATTACTGCATTAATATACTTAATTGGTTTAGCTTAATATTCCTAGTTTTATTGAGCTGATTATCAAATAAAACTTCTTATTAATATTTGCAGAAATTTTTAACGTTTTAAAACTGCTTAATTTATCATTTACATTTTATGTTCTAAGTAATAAATATTATATTTTAATTATTTTTTTAAAATAATAGCTTGATATTAATTGCTTTCACCCCCACATCGGTGATCACGTGGATCATACATCCGTCTCGTCTAGTGTAGTTTGCCGGTGACAAGAAAGTCAAGGTTCATATCTAGGCCGGGTGTATTGAGGTTGATATTTCTAAACGGTTTACTTCTATCTCTGCAATCAAACGCGGGTTTTTTTCCTATAAATTTTACCTTACTCATCTCTACCCTATTAGCGCGATCAAAAGGCGTACATCTTGGACGGCTAGAAGGACGCGGTGAAGGAAAAAATATAAACGTTCACATAAAACTATTTACCAACTGTCCTGTTTTATGACTACAGGGCTGAGTAGTATTAACCATTGGTTCTATTTTGGAATAAACTCGGCGGACTCTTTGACGTTCAACTTAATTTACCGCAGGGTTTATAAAATTGCACAAGCCGCCGTCAAACTCGAGTTATTTATGTCTTCAAGTTCTTTTGAAAAGTGATCATTCACGCGTAGCATTATGTTAAATACAGCTAAGGGGGTTAAGGGGGGAGGGGGGGAACTTAGTCTTTCGAAATCTCCCGGACCAGAAAGCGTTTGTTAATTTACTTTAGAATAAATAATTTTATGCTGCATGGATTTAGGGGAGAATTGCCACTAGAGTAATTATGTATTGTACTTTAAGCGAATTATTCTGAAGGGTAAGGTTTGAACGAAGTATTTTTTTTTTAAATGCACTAACATTTACGTGAAACAAGGATAGGCAAACCAAAACCACGATTAAACACCCAGTCTGTATTCGAATCCTAGTCTCCCCATCAACATGGCAAAAGGTCTACATATCCATAGACTACACGGCCACCAATGCATGTAGATTATTTATTATTTTTGTTCATCGTGTTTACTACACGACCGGGTTATCTGCGTAGTTACACTAATGAGAAAGGCAGAATTTTTGAAGAAATGTACTTACATTTTCATGAGGAGGAAGGGGGAAAGAGTGAGAAATAATTTAAGAAGAAAACATTCTCAGTACATCCAGTCGGAGTTCGAACCCCAACCACACTGTCATCGGTGATCCAGTCTATTCCGAGGGACGCCTTAGACGGTGAGTACATCGATGTGGGTAGAGTTATTATTATGATTATTAATATTACTATTTCAAAAACCTGCTTAAGTTTGAAAGCTTGAACTTACGTATATTTTTATGAATAAATTTTATTAAAATATTGTAATTTTGATAGAATCCTTCTTGCAATATCTAATATATGAACTTAAAAAAAACACAGCCATAGATAGCAATTGGTGGATATTTATGTATTTAACTAGTTTTAAGCTGTTCTACGATAGGTTGATGTCAACAGGGCACCCGTAGGGGGAAGCCAGGGGAGAAATTGCCCCCTGAGATTCTGAGGTTACATAGATATTAGACGTTTGAAACATTTTTCTAATGTTGTTTCTTATTTTCAAGAGACAAGGATTGCCTTAAAAAATGTCTTTCGAGGCTTCAATTTAGTAAATTTTCCTAGGGGAAGTCCCCCGAATCCTCCACCGTGGCATTGAAAAAAGTTCAAAATTCAAAATAAAACAAAATTATTAACATGGAGTGGCCACACGTATATGCTAATTAATCAAAAAGTGTACGGGTACGAAACTTTTTCTTTGTGGTGCAATAACTTACAAAAACTAATACAAAACTTTGGCAATGCAAAAAGTTAAATGTACAAAAGTGGTAGTATAAGTTAATAGACGTGCTGCTATACATTGGGAAGAAGTAAATTGAGATAAGACAAATATATTTTGAAACGGTAGTGTATACTATTTAACTAAACATTACACACATCGCCATCTAGTAGCAACACTACAAATCATAAAGAAAGTTTCCGGAGACAACATAAACACATTTTAAATAAATTATTTAAAAATTTATTTTATAAAAATTTATTTGGCCTAAAGTCATTTGGCTTAAAAATTAACTTTGCAAAAGTCATTTGGCCTAAGGTCGTTTGGCCTAAAGTCATTTGGCCTAAATGTATTTGACCTGCACTTTAGGCCAAGTGACGGGCACCCCTTAATTTAGTTTGATTTCATTTGTATAGCGAATTCTGTTACTCTAAACAATCTTTATTGCTCTTCGTTTTGACGATATCTCGTTAATATGTAAATTCAACTAAGGTATTGGGGCTAGATTCAATGGTACATTATAGTCGCTGATAAATTAAATTATTATTATCTATGGGTATTCACTTATATAACCAATGCTTGCAACATTGATAGCTCTTAAACTTTGTTTTGAAGATTTCTTGCATTGAATTTAACAAATCTTGAGGGGCTATATTACTAGGTATTTATTGGTATGACCAACTTCGATGTTGCTTATTCAAATAAATTTGCTTTTTGGATTATTTCTGGTCTTGAATATTAATTACTGCCTAGTGTGGCCATGCTGGGACCTTGTTAACTCGCTGAACAGACGCTCCTTATTTATGCGACTACGTAATTGTATGTTCGCCCAAAGCCTTTGTATGTTTTTACTCTGTAAAAATATAAATAATTGTCGTCTTGCTAAATAAAATATTATTGTGACACTGAATTGCTATGTTGATTCTTATTGTGGTACATTTACATTAGTTTTCAAAATTTTGAACACCCCCTTCAAAACCCATTGTCTCCAATTTACTTTTAAAAAGTCTTAATTCAAGATTTTATGGGTTAGTTGTCCCTCTACCTGTCTGCCAAATTTTAATTTTCTATCTCATTTAAAAAGTTTTTTATTCCAATTATAAACCCCCACCCATTTCTTGGATCCCCATTTTGAAATTCTCCAATTTTAGATTTTTCTGGTCATGTGGGGAAATCCCATCAACCAGTTATCCAGCTCATCTCTACAATTATTTTTACAAACACAATGTCCCAGCCCCTGTTTCAACCCTTTGGGAGTTGAATTTCGCAAAACCCATTATTATTGAAAGCCTACGACCTGAAAGTAACCTCCTTGCTGAATTTCAAGATTCCAGGTCCAGGGTTTCGGGAGATACTTTGATGAGTCAGTGAGTCAGGGCCTTAGTATTTATATATATATAGAGAGAGAGCGAGAGAGATAATATATATATATTATATATATATATATATACAATATCCCTGATTCCTATTTTATTTACCTCCGACACAGAAAGCTGTGTGCTTTTATCTCACGATGAATGCTATGGAATTGGGTGGTTTTCCTCTTTATAAGTATCTCAAAAAGCAGGTTCTTTCTTTTAAAATTGGACTGTAGGTGGCTCTCCTAAGCTAAATAGTTTATCCCCATGAGCTAGAGAAAATAGGTCTCACTATGGCAGCAAATACTTTTATTTTCCCTTGAACAAGAAAATTTTATCTTTGCTTGGCCAGAAAATTCCTTGATTTTTCTCTAACTTGGCTTTGTCTACAAATTCTCTATGAATTCACCCTCTATCTAGCCAAATACCCCGTTTCACCTTGATATGGTGAATCCGTTGGTTTTTTTTAATTGATCTAGCAAACTGCTTGTTATTTCACTTATTTATACCTAATATTTTTTATCTTTGTGAATATCCTGAGTTTTCTTGCTCAGCATAATGTTATTGATTTACCACTTACAATTTCTAAATAAATTAAGATCCTTAGTTTTTTTAATCTAGATATTTCTTTCATTTTTCTCTGTTCAAGCAAATGCAGTTAATTTCTTGTCATAGTTTTTGTGCGCTAAAAAAAAATTAAATTAGTTTGGTCTGAATCTTCGCCGAACTAGCAAATTTCCTATGCGTATTATATTCTCTTGGTACAGCTAGATCCCTGAACCCGTGTCAGAACGGTGGTCGTTGAAACGTCTGTCGTAAGGCAGCAGGATGTCTTGACGCAGCAGAGCCCCCGACACATCTTCTGGACAACGTCCCAGATCCGATCCCCAGGCACACCACGTCGTCGAGAGGATGGGCTAGGAGAACCCAGTGGCCAAAAAATAGGGGGGAAATTAAACCAAATAATGGCGAGGCATGTTAGTGCGGATCCTGTGCAATACAATGAAACTGTATTCTGAGCTCACACTTGTCAATCTCCTAATGGAACGAATCCTGTCTAAACGCTTACACAAACACGACTTAATACAAAATCTCGTCGTAGATGTGAGGTGCGCATGTGTGACACTTGGCAAAACCCATTAAGACATGATATTACGGTAATGTAAGGTAATGCTGGGGTTTTGCTACATTGTACAGGTGTATATGTATGACTGATCCACCGAGTACAATAAAACTCTTTTCACCTCTGCTGTACGTAACTTCGTGTCCAGGAAAGTGAATAGTTTTAAAATTTAAATTTAAATAACTTATAGATGTATCTAATTTTTAATAATTCGCTGGGGTTAGGATACTCTAGGTAACAATGAGGTGAATTTAATTTATTTATTTTAATTCTAGGGAAAAAAACTCCAAATAGATTATATAATCATAAAACTTTTAAATATTTGCCAGGGGAGGGTCGGCGAAACCCTCCTTTAGTCTAGGGGTCCAAGCCCCTCAGAAATGTTCCCCCCTCCCCCTACACCTATACAAATAAGGTGCAGCTGCTACAGCATCAAAGTGCTGTTTATTCACTATCCACTTGTGTACCGCTTTTCCAACTTTTCCTCCATCCATGTCTTAACACACGTAAGCATATTTACACAACTGGGATAGTTAGTGAAGAAGATTGAATTTTCAAAGGAAGTGTCCTTAAATTTAAGTGTAGGGAAAGAAGTAAATTATTTAGCAGACGACATCTAAGTACACACGTCCGGGATTCTATGCGTGCGTGACCTCCCCGTCAATGGTAAACTAGACAAGATGAGCTTTGACATTTAGTCAACGTGTGCACAGGTGGGAATTATGTTGAATTTAATATTTTTTTAGATGTCTGATAAACAAATTAGAATATTACAAGGGGATCGTTGCAGCGATGGCTTCAGATTATTGCACAAAATGTATTCTAAACTTTTGATTGGGAAAATATATACATAATAAGCATTCACTCAACTTTCTAGTTAAAATTCTACTCGTCAAAGTATATCAATTTACTTAGATATTTACCTTTCGGTGTTTAATTTTGAATCAAAACGTATATTTTCCCTCTTCTAGTCCCAGTGAGAACTTTAAGATCTCGGTCCTTTGGTTGAACCAAACCACTCAAGTAAGAAGTGAGCTGTTATTATTTTTAACCAGAATAAAATATTTGTTTTACTTATTCACAATTATACACAAATTATGGTTTCCATGGTGAAGTAAACAAAGAATGGTCAGAAAGAGATTGTGTGAGATATATATTGTGTGATAGAGTGTGTGAAAGGGAGTGTCTAAGAGTATGTGTGTGTGTAAGAGAAAGAGAGAGAGAGAAAGAAAGAGAGAAAGTGTTAGTGTGTGGCAGAGATAATAAGTGTGGGGGAGAGAGAGATAGAGAGAGAGAGAGTGTGTGTGTGTGAGAAGATACATGAGGTACACAAAACTTTTTTTTAGCACTGCGTCTTACTACCTGTTTGGGTTATACACTTATGATAATGCTAATAATTATACGGATGAGGAAGGCTATATTATAAGAAGTGTACCAACATTTCCAAGGATGCATAGTAGAATAATTTTTTTTAAACCCACCCTTAGTAGACCCGACTGAGATTCGAGCCTCAATCTCATCTTCATCGGAAGTGTTGTCTACTGCTAGAGTAGCGCCTTAGAACATGTGGCCACTATTACTATGAAATATTATCAACTAAAAATCAAGTGGCAACATAGAAACATTGTTGAATTTATATTTATTGAAATATTATTTGAGTAAATAAACACCAAAACCTATACTTGGATCATAAGAAAGATGGGATGCATAATGCAAACAAAATTATATATTTCTAACATACTATCATTGGCGCATTTAATGTATACACATTTTTGATATAATTTTTATATTTGTTGCAACATACAAGAGATACGATATTATTTTTTACCAAAATAAATATTTTATCTGCAGAATAATTTACTATTTTTAACCAAGGAGAATTAGTAATTTTCTCGTAGCTTCAATTACCAGAAATGGATTATCAAATTAAAAATCAACAATGCAAATAAAATTATACATTATCAAATTAATGTCATCGGTTTATGTGATAAATATACAAATAACTGCCGTAATATTTATATTTGTTGCACCATATCACTAAAGTAAGCCTTGAGTTTGTATTATTTGTAACCAGATAGAAATACTTTATTTACATATACACATTACACACTCATGCACAAATTATGGTTTCCATGTTGATGTTAACAAAAAAATGAAAAGCTGAAAATTCCCTGGTAAAATCATATTTTCATTGGAAACTACTATTTTTTCCGACATCCTTGGTAACTATCCTTTAAAATGAGAGCCCTTTTGTCAAAATCTGCGGAGGTATTTCCTTGTAATGTCTATTACTGGAAACCGACTTACCAAACTATATAGGGCCTACAAGATTAAATATAACACCTCTTTTTTTAGCCCAGTGGCAAAACTATATTTCAATAATAAAAGTAAAGCTTCTTGTGTTTGTGCTAGAGCGCATGCAAGCGCAGCCACGTTAAAACGGATAGATAGATGAACACACCTGCCGTCTGCACTAGATTACTCAAACATGTCACACGCTATATTTTTAAACGTAACCAACACACACTGTAGATATTTCATTAGAATCTTGGTGCGAGATTTACTTTCGAAAGGAACGGTTTAGCTTTTAGATCGCTTTGACGAGTTGACAAGTTTAGAAAGTGCCAATTCCTTTAACATTATGAAGAAGACCTCTTCCTATAAATACTATTTTTTGTGTTTGATAATGAGAGAGGGAGGGAGGATTTTTCATTGATTATAATCTAAGATTGCTTCCATTTGCAGGAGGAAGTGAATTGTTTAATAATATAGCTTCAATGTTGCATTAATACACTTATTAAAACTCGCATGTACACGTTCTAAAGCGTATCTCTACCAATAGACTGGATTATCGGTAAATGGGAGGATCAAGGTTCAAATCTCGTCAAATGCATTGGGGGTGATTTTCACTGTATCTTTAACACAACCATGGAAGGAGGAGCCAAATCCTCCCACATATGGAAGCTGACCAAGGAGGAGTTTATTTTTACCAGTTGTCTGGTGATGACTAGATCTGTCCCTAAATTGCTCTCTGTGCATGGCTACGCTCGAAAGACACAACCATGATGAATTGGAGAAGCCTAATAAGAGGTATATGTTCCCCAGACAAGTCGATACCAAGCCCTGACATGGCAGGTGAGTTTTCACTTTAAAACGTGTATGACTTAAGGTGTCAGACTAGTTACAAAGTCGGGTCCCTTAATGTTTTATTCCCACTCCCATTCTATGATATTAGAGGTGAATTTCCTCTACAATCCCTACACTAAACCTACTCGTTAAATTAAGCTATTAATAAGCTTAATGTTAAAACGTAGAAAATAGGCTAGAGAAAAAACTTTTAAGTACAATGTCATGTCATGAGTGACACAATATTGATCGAAATTTTTGTCAATGAATTGTCCTTTATTGAAAGTAATAAAATATGAGAGAGATACCAATTTTCTTTAAATGTTAGGTTATTCAGAAAAATATATCAGTGGTAATTTTAACAAAACACTAATATGTAAAAATACAAAATAAACATAAAGTTTAAAAAGACAGTTTACGGGATGAACCTGGCATTTATACCAGGGAATACTCCAACTACTCGAATACTCAAGGATATTAAATACTCGAGGATGGAAGATTAGAAAAAAGTTTGACAAATATTTATTATAAATTTATAATAAAGCTCTGATACTACTTATTGGTGGTTTATTGCAATCTAATAATGGGAACAACTCAACAACCAAACCCCAGACTATTAAAAATAGTTTTTAAGGAAGCCACCTAGTTAAGCGAGAATTTGATGCGCAGATATTCAGCTATAATGAAATATTTAATTCTATGATGCGTTATTTTAAAATATGGTTCACGCCAAAATGAAATCGAAAAATCCGCACATGTCTCTTTTTTCTTAACAACCCTATTTATGTTGTGTTTTATTAGTATAATTAATTGTGTGAAAATGTGACATAAGCTCATTTCCAATGATATTTTTAACATATTTACGAGGTTAAGAGATTAGGATTGATGAAAAAAGAGCTCAAGATTTAGCCTTCCTCTCACAAATATAGTAATTTATTGATAGGCACACAACAGAAAATTTGTATAGGCTTGAAAAAAGTAGCAACTTTCCTCTTCACCTTGAGATAATAAATTTCATAATTTTCTTTCCCCTTTTTCTTTTTGACATGATAGAGGATGGTTGTAGGTGAAAGGCTAGAGTGAGTATAAGCTTAGACAGAATAAAGAAACGATTCTAGAAAACGAAACAGACCATAGTATTTTAAGCCGTGTGGCCTAACAGCGATTGATACTTTCTCGCTGACCGAAACGGCCGCCTTAACTGAATGTATGAAAGCTATATTGGGTGTATCTAATTTATATTTTGATTAATTTTTACAGTAGAATAACTATTAATTTATTAAAGTATAACTTTCGTGTGTAAGCCTACTTGATAATTTGACAACAAATTTGATCAAAAAGTTATAAAATATACTAGTGATTTATAGAAATAAAGATTAAATTCTAAAGCCAGTAAGATATAAAAGTTTGTTTGTTCACTAAAATATTGTTATAGTCATTGTTATGTGTAGCATGTTTTCTAGGAATCGTGCTCGTATTAGAGATTCGTATACTGGATATCATCGCTGTGGAAAGTGCATGGTTACTATTGAGAAACAGCGTTGTAATTCTCTCGTTTTCATGTGGTCAATCTCTCCTCAAATATAAGAGAAGTTACGCAACGCTGGTTTGTCAATGTTGCCAGTAGCTACTTCATACCCCAGCACACCACCTTCCGACATAAATGAAAGCGAGGAGATTTGGCAACAGTTAACTGAGAAAGAGAGAGAAAGAAGATAAGGCTTTTCTCCATACAACCTCCAGTTCCACTTAACAATAATACCGTGTGTAGTAAAAGGAAAATTCACATTACTAAAATAATGGATTCAACCGAAATATAATTTAATCTGAAACAAGGTGGACTGCCATTCATAATACGTTTCAAGTATATAAAAAATATGTGTGGATTTGTATTTTAGTAAATCCCTAGATTGTATAATGTAATATTTATTACAATTATTACAAAATTAATCTAAAATATGTACTGTAACATATTGTAATAAGATAATTTTCCCTCAAAATACTTCCAAACTTATTTTCTATTTAGGAATAATAGTTATACTAATTATAAATATTAGTTTCTGTATTTTATAAGCTATGATAAAATTAATATTATATAGACCTACCATGTATATTAGTTGAATTAAAATGTATTCACAAGAGTTTTGATGTGTAATTACTTCCTCAAAACATACGTATATTAAATTGTAGTTCAAAATTAATGTTAAAAACTAGCATTACCTGAGTTATAGATTCCATATGTCAGCTAAGAACAAATAAATAATATTTATTATATAATCAACATTTTGTAAAATTGCATTCAACCTTTCTCTTACAAAGCTCTAGATGTAACCTAAAAGGTATTTGTGAGATCATTATTTGTCATTCCTATCCATGCTGAGTAAATAAAATAGGCCTACTACACATTTTTAAAGCATTTGAAAATTACATTTTGCTTAAAGAACTTTACTATCCTCCTACAGTGAAATATCAAAATTATTAAATTGTATGATTAGAGATAAAAGGCCATTTAATTTTATAAATGTTTGTGTAGTAAATAATATAGATAATAATTATTAAGAAGGAAAATAATGAATGCGTGTGCTAAAAATTTTATAGAGGACTTTAATAGTGAGTTGAGTTTAAAATAATAGATTGTTGAATGTATATTAAAACGTGACTTTTATTATTTTAAAATTTAGAGGGACATTTTATAAAAGACAGCCATGTTTTTTTGAGGATGAAGTTGAAAATATTTTACTAAATTGTTAGTAAGATTTTACCAAAATTAATACTATCTATTAAAAATGACAGCTGTGTATTATATTACTTAATATTGTGAAATACAAACCTAATTTATTACTGAATTTTATAAATGTTCGATACTAGTCCTTCTAACATATACCCATTATTTGTGTGCGAAATATTGACCAATATTGCGTGGACATAATTTACACAAGCATGATGTATTCAATCATTTAGTAAATAATAATTTGACAAATTACGGAGCATAAATGACTCTCCTTGAAATAGTAGTTCCCTTACCTATTGAGTTACACATAGTGCTGGAATCTGAGATGTATTTAAATAGTTCAAATTATCGTATTCTTTGTCATTGAAAATGAGCTAGGCCTAATATCAATATGTTTTATTTTTTATTTATTTGAAGTATTTGACGTGCACTTTCTGAACCTATTGATTATTCAGATCACGAGAATTTCTATGAGCGAGAGTGATAGGGCCTACCAATTTTGCAGGGAAACATATTTTAACATACCATCCAGGGTTCTTCTACATACCACAACCAACCTGCCACCGACGGCTTTACTTCTACTCCGAAGGAAGTTGTGCTAAGGATTTTTATCACTCAAGAAAAATTCGTAGACCCTAGCTGAGTTTGAACAATATCATTGTACCAATGTCATATTAATATTAATTAAAAAACCTTTTACATTTGGTTTTGGCCGAGTGATAACTTAAGAGAAACTATTTTCATTTCACTAAAAATAACAACATGGATGTGTGTGATCATAGATTGATATTAAGGAGAATATAAATGTGTTAAATGTTGAAATCCCTGTGCTGTAGATTGTTTCGAACTTTTCATCTTTGTCTTATAGCTCAAAGTGAGTAGCCCTGCTTTACTTATTGTTACGTATTATTTACAATTGTAATCAACGTGGTTTGAAATCAGCTGAACATGATCTCCCCTTATCTATACAAACAATCATTGCCAAATTCAGTGGCATTGTTAAGCTTAACTAGGTCAGGGCCGCGTCTAGCGGGGTGTCAAAGGGGGCAATAGCCCCAGGTCTCATATTCCAGGGGGCCACATTTCGCCCAATAATTATTAAATTCAATTACAGTTATTAATCTAAATTTTGCATCAAATAGTGTTCGCCTCACAATTTTTCCCCCACTGTCCTAACATTTTCTTAAAACAGTCCTGAGTTAGGGGTAGAGGTTTGAGGTGGAAGCCCACATTATAATTGAAGCTCCCAGCCTCAAAAAGCTTAGGTTATACATATATTACTACTATATTTAAAACGCTTAAAAACTAGTAAAGGCCTAGTTTGAATTTTATAGAAACTCAGGTGTTTTTAATTTTGGTCAACACCAAGTTCGTTGGATATTTGGATTTTTCTTTCAGCAATCAAAGTACACTGAACGTCTAAATTAATTCCCGCTTTCTGGTGGTACAATGCCATCGCGAAAACAAAGATGATTTGTTGTATTAAATTCATAATATAACAAGCCAATGTAGAGTGTTCAACAACATAACTATAATGTGTTTCTTAAGGTAAGGATGTAGCGAACGTAAGTTAAGGGCATTATTTTATTAATTTTTATATAACAACTTTTTTTGTCAAAATTAATCAAATAATTATCCTGTAGAAACATAGAGTTTAGTTTCATTCACATGGTGACCTCAACAGTTCTTGAATATCTGTCAAGGTTGTCCTAGAATTTAATGGCAGCTTTTTTTATTAATTTAAAATTATTTCATTTGATCCCGTTATACGTATGACAGATATTCAATAAAAGTTTATATCACCACGGGAAGAATTTTAAATTCTATGTTTCTATTGAAGCAATATTATATATATTTTGGCAAAAAAAAAATCTCCAAAAACTGTGAAAACACTGCCCTTATTTCACGTTCCCTAAATTCCCACCTTAAAATTAGGGTCGTACCATTTAATCCCCCAATATATTATCAATTACATATACAGTAGAACTTTTTTAATTCAAAGTCCAAGGGATATCTTAAATTCAAATCAACCATTTTTATGATTATTTACGAAGCTGGTACACAATAAATCAACTAGATGTAAACACATATATTTTATATATCCTAAATAAAGCACACATACACAATATATACATACACGTAAAATAAATTAAACACAAAATAAAAAAACTTGGAAAAACTAACATATTAAAATCGCAGACTTAAATCATTGAGGAAGTGCAATATGAAAGTTTACACCTTCCATCACGTGATTACATTGTCACACAGAAGCGATTAGAGACGAGCCAAAACATCCCTTATTTTAGGGAATTCTATGTCATTTTCTTGGCAAACGGGGTGATTTAATAAATCGTTAAGTTAGGTTTGAAAAGAGTACAATATCCTAAATTAACACAGTAAAGGCTTCGAATCATCCAGATATTTCCTTCTAAAATTAGATTTAAAAGTTATTTTTCAATATTGATTTACATAAGAATTTCATCGGAAACCATAGTGGGTTTAAACTATCCAATTTTTAGAATTAGACAATGTTAAATTATCCAGATCCCACAGTATTTATATTCTTCCTTAATGCCGAGGCTAGTAATTTATTAATCTCATAAAAATTCATAGCACCCACAACTCAAACTATGTTCAAATAAACTTAACATCAGTCCAATAAAGCACAATTTAATCTTTAAAACAAACCTTTAATTCTCCCGTTGGAGAACTTACGTGCCACTGCAATTAGGATATCTCCTCACCCCACTCATGTGACACATTAAAATCTTTGGTAGGGCCTTAGTTAAAATAATTTGTTCGTGAAAAGAATAGCAAACTAATTTTATGATAATATTATCTCCTAGTAAAGGGAAAATAAATACTTTGAGAGCTTTTAAATGTGGTGCTGGAGAAGACTCTAGAAGATCAGGTGGACAGACAGACAAGGTGACAAATAAATAAGTCCTAAGAAGAACGGGCAAGAAGAGATCAGTTTTGGATGTGATTCTTCGGCGAAAAGGAAACTAGATTGGACACATATTTAGGAGGAACTGTCTTCTGCACGACGCCATAGAAGGAAAAGTTGAGAGAAATAGGAGCTAAGGAAGAAGGAGGATTCAAATACTAAATGCTTTGAAGGAAAGAAGAAAAATCTGGGAACTGAAAGAGGAAGCAGAGGACATGGTGCATTGGTGGTCTAAGTTTCATTGACAAAAGGAATGGACCTGTAGTAAGACAGAACACCTAATAATAATAATTATTAATTATTGAAAGGGTCCTTACCGTCTAAAGCAGTAATTCTAACAACACCAACATCACCCGGGTGTGGTAGGAGGCTCGCCAAAGAGGCATTGGTCCCCTCCTCCTCAAGATTCAAGAATATCATTAAAATTGTAAAAGATAAAAGGAAGTAAGACTTTAATACAAAGCATTAAAGAGAAGTCGATTGCATGGGCTCAATTTTAAGACTAGACTTATGACTTTGTATTAGAAATATTTTATCATTACACACAATAAAATTGGCCCTATAGCTTCCACTGGGAAAATATAACAAAAATAATATATTTAGTACATTATAAATAAATAAAGGTACTGTGTGCACTCCTGACCATATCAAAATTCTGTCTTCTACCTTTATCCATCCATTCGGGCATGTACTCACCGTAACGACAATGAGACTCGATGAACTGGAGGGTGGTGGGAATGCCCATGAGTGCGACCAAGGTGGCAGGATACTCAACCGACTCCTGGACCTTCTGCAACCTCATCCATAAGAGATTCGTCGTCCCCTTTCCCTCTTGGTAAACACACGCACGCACGCACTCACTCGATAAACTCGTATCATCCGCGTGTTATCCAGAAAAAAACACTTCCTCGCACGATTATCTCATCACGTTTGAAACTGATTTAATAACCCGGAACGACGACCCTCTATACACAAGTTTTCTCTTCTCTTTGGGAAGGTCACTTTAATTTCAGAACGGTGGGAGGAAAAATAAAACAGCACTAATTCAGATTTTGTATCGGAGTGATTTATTGAACTATATAAAAGAATATTTTGTTGAAAAGCACTCAAAACAAATAGTAAAGCCTTCTTCCTGAGATACCACACCTAACGAACAATCCACCTTTTCTTTGCTCAACCAATGCACCGCTGAGATCTGAAGACTTAGAAAAGACCTCACTCGTAGCACATCCTCGGTTCCACCAACGAATGAGCGTTTCGTTTGCGTGGCGGTGAACACACACACACACACTCATAAAGGCACACTTATGCCCTGCGTCCCTGTGTTCGTCAGCCAGGCTAATGTGCGTCGTGTGTACCGCTGAGTTCCAACCAGAACTCGGGTCTACTGCCGGCCGACTTATTTCCAACGGCTCGCGTCCTCCCTCCCCCTCATTGCTCCCCACCTCAACGACACCCCCCACCACCCTTTCCCTGGGGTGTCATCTCTCCTCTAACATTTGCTAGTTTTCACACTTTGTTTTACCATCCTACACAATTCAATAAACTAGGAAGGAGTGAGGGCGGGTGAGACACGTGTAATGTCCTCGATAAAAAGTTGATCCCTTGGACGTGTGATTTAGTTTGTGAATGGTTGTATATTTTTGGTTCCTGTGTACTTACTTCCGTTTGAGCTATTCATATATTCACATCAATAGGGCAGGGATTAGAAAGATGAAATCCAGAGGTAGCGTAGCTTCGTTTTCGTGGGGAGATTGGAAAGAAACATCAGCCCAAGTCCACTCGACCCCCCGAAATTCGAGCCCTAGCCTTCCCATGATTAGTCAACCAGACCACACGAGGTTGATACCTTAGCCCACGTGTCCACAGATACGAGTCTATGTATGTTTAGAAAAAAAAATTGCCAAATTTGTATCTTGCAGCTACTAAAACAATTATTTTTTGGTGTAGCTATTAAAATACAAATTATATCAATACACAGCTTACAAAGTTAATATATAACAATAAACTAAAACTGCCCATACAGTTCTAGCACATAGCTATTTATTATTATTATTATTATTATTGATGTTATTGTTATAGCTTTTTAAATACTTGTTATTTTACTATTCTAAAGTTATTTATTATTTTGATCATCTACCATTAATAATTATGTTTTATTTTTGTAATTATTCATCAGTATGTATCATTATTTAGCTATTATTATTTATTTTATTTCATTTTATTTTATCAGCAGCCAAGGAAACGGGCGTCACTACCACGTCCCTCTCAAATAAGGAACGCCCCATATTCTGCGTTATCGAGAACAGATGGAGCATGTGTTACACATTAAAAGAGATAAAGAAAGATATATTAGAGCCTCATTACTTATTTCCGCAACGTTCATTAGCCGTAACCAATTAACCAAACCCACAGCAGTGGCCGAATGGTCTAAGGCAGTGTTCCTCAAAGTGTGGATCTCGGACCCCTGGTGGTCCGCATGATCCAGGGAAGTTTAGTAATAATAATTATATAAATAATGTTGACCACATATATTACAAAAAATTGAAACAAAAAATATTAAATATTAATACTATGGTCTATTTATTTCCTCGGTAGACACAATTCGTACAGAAAATGAAGTTTGTACCAGTCTAAATTCAACCAATCTGGATAATTATTTCTAAAATAGATATGAGATTTAGAGTGTTAGAAATAATCAGTAGAAATAATCAAACAACTTGGCCTATTACTTACTAATTCAATGTAATTAGGTCATACTATATTTGTTTTCAACATCTAATCTAATATATATAAAAATATATCCATGTGGAGAGGGCATAAAAATAAATCAAATGTGACCAAACAGATCGTGGCTGGTTGTTTGAAAAAATAAAAGAAGATATATTATAATGTAATGCATCAAATTCATAGTTAAGTGTTTAGTGAGAACTTTTTTTTAGGGAAACTATATAATGTAGTGTTGTAGTGTAGTGAAAAATACAGTTTCTTTCAATTAAAGGATTATAAGTTTTTATATGTAATATAATTTTACTATTAAAACACAAAGAGGTTTTTTAATTTTTTACCAACCAAACAAACAATAGCAACCCATGGCTTTGTAGTAAGATCGCAAAGGATTTTTCTTCTCCGGAATATATCACTGTATCCAAAATTCTGGCCATTCCTGCTCTATTTAAACGAGAAGTAGTGTAAAACCGATCTAGAGTCACAGGTAGCTGTAGTTCATGATAAACCCAGGAATCGATGACTTCATACGTTCAATAAAGACTCTGCCTTAAACTATTGGTTTAGAATACCCTGAACACCGGAAGATTGCTCAGTGGCGTGCAACGTAAAAAAAGGTACCGGATTCAATTCCTGTGTCCTGGTTTTTCAACTATGTTTAATTTAATTGAAATATATATAAAAAAGGAGTTTTAACAAAATTCGTTTAACAGTTTTGGCTATAGCTCCAGTTACAAACCAGCAGACAGAAATAATTGTAAGACGACCTTTTGACCTTTTTTTTTAGTTCGGGCACACATAATACATCAAGCATAAAATAATTTCGAGGTTAAAATGTTCACCAATGTTTCTCCAAATGAGAAAGTTAAATTTATCAAAGTGATTCTGAACCAACTCATTATATTACCACATGACATGACATACATATCAACCTAGCTCTTAAACAAAGACAGCAATCAATCTACCGATGATCAAATTTTTCATTGAGAGAGTCGTAGCTTTAATTTTATATTCTTTAAATCAGCCCTTACGGGAATTGAAACCGAGACCTTTTAATCTGAAGACAGATCCAATAATGGCTGAGTTAAAGTGTCGCCAGGCGGAAGGGGGCGTGTCACCCACGTGACAGCATTATTATGACAACGGTGATACAATACGACACACACGTGACTCACGTCACGCTCACACGATCATGGATCGTCAAGGTCCCAATCACATGGGGAGAGTTTTTGATTTATTCACTTTATTTTCAATTTTATACCTGTGATCGTGGCTGATCATTCTAAAAGATAGACCCAAATCGCACTTGGTAATTGGTATACTATACCTACTGGGTGCATTGGAGCTGATTAATCACACGCAATTCTCACTGCGTCTTTTTCCCATACTCCCCCAAAGCTAATGTGAGCGAATTTCTTATAATCTATCCCCCCCCCCCCCCCAACTTGCCCCTTCAATTAAGTCAATAATGGTCCTCCAGTTGAACGTAATATTGCGAAAATTATGTTTGCAAATTAAATAATTTGTCAAAAAAAAAGTAGGCACTAAGTTATATATTATATGTAAGAGAACCAATATATATATTTTTTCGGAAAGGTTTCAACTTGTTAAAAACTCACGTTGGTGGTCACATGAGTAAAGGCGTCAGGCTAGAAATAAACAAGATCTATGGTTTTGACTTCCCCATCATCGGTAATCCAGTATTTTGCGAGCCTGACACCCTAGACCAAGAAGCTATCAGTTTGAGAGAACGTCAGTTAAACTTTAATTTGTGATACCAATGAAAGGGATGACTTATTTCATGAGTGAATCTCCTGACATTGTATGATACAGGAAGAGGTTAAACAAGAATGCCAGAGATCTATCTGTATTAGCATACGAAGGCTTTTTATCGTCTAGTCTCGTTTTCTGTTGGCGGGTACGTTGGGGATAGAATCCCGATCGGGATAGTTAGGGGGATTTTATAAATTGGTTTTACATCTTAAATATGCAGATATGGATGGTAAGATGAGCAAGCAAAAAGAAAGTCAGAGTAAGAAAGAATACTCTTGAAACAGAACCAAAACTAACTTGATCAAATATTAATTATTTTTGAAATTAATTTAGACTATTTATATCTATACTATTGAATAAAGCCAGTGGTGGCCAAACTGGAATAGGCAGTAGGGACATTACCCCACTGGAATAAATTCGTCCCACTTATAGATTTATTTATAATTTCCCTCTGATATTCACGACTATAAAGCTGAAAGATGGCCTCATTTCAAACTACAAATAGCTTCTAGAGGCATCCAGTTTTCAAAAATTTGAAAGGTAGGAACCACTTTAAACATCTTCTTAGGGCATCCAATTTTCAAAAATTTATGAGGTAAGAGTCACTCTAAATAGCTTCTTGAGGCATCCAATTTTCAAAAATTTGTGAGGTAAGAACCACTCTAAATAGTTTTAGAGACATTTAATTTTCAGAAAAAAAAACACACGCTAAGATCACTCTACTTAGACAGTCCCACTCCAAATATCTTCTAGAGGTATTCAATTTACAAACATTAATCAGAATAGGGTACCAGGCCCCCTCCGTGTTTGGAGGTCTAGCCCCTCAAAAGCCACCAGTGAATGAGCCGATGATTTAATCCCCCCTTCTTGAGTAGATTTAAATCAATGGTTTATATTTACCTTTGAAATAAAATATAATCTATATTACACTAATATGGGATCTGAACTAAATAAGAATGCCTAAAACTCTGGAACGAATAAACGTCTTCTACAATGTTAGTCAGCTTGTTTGGACGCTCTACCAAGAAGACGGTCGTTATAGCCTATTAAAATAGCATATAGTTCCAAATTTAACTTTTAGGCAAACGCATGAATGGACACATGTGTTTCCTGTTGAGACTTTGAACAAAATGTGGAGCTGCCCCCCACGAGTAGTTGCAGCCAGGACAACGTGACAGTGCTGGTGTTTCGCCAATGTTAGCGAGTCGACAACACACTGAGCTGTGTAGAAATAATTATTCTCTCCCTACCACCGTGAAATATACAGTGACATGTGGTGGGTGAGGCCAAAGTTAGCGTCGCTATCTATACTGGGACGCAGTGTATGAAACGTCCGAGGCGAGGCTTGGTCAAGCTGTGTTGCCACGTTGAAAATAACATCATACCTGTGGTAGGAAAGGACATAAACAAAAAAAAAAACAAATTTGTTGTAATCCAATTAAGAAATATAATATATTAAATCTAGTAGATTCATATATACTCGGACCAAGTGTACAAAACGTTGGAAGTGATAGTCTGGTTGCCAGTCCTGGAAATGTCGGGGGACAAAGATTTTTGACTGATTCTGACTCATTTTTTTCCACTGATTACGAATATGCCAGATGTCACTATGTCACTCTTGGGAAAACGCCGCCATATTGGAAAAAAATTGCAACTAAAACAATTTTTTGGTAATATTTCATTAACCGTTAGTCTTACAGAATTTTTTTTTAATTAAATGAAATAAATATCGTACAATTTTACTCAAAAAAGGTACATCGCATATTTTTGGTAAATTTAGTGGTCTTATCACAACGTGAGAAATTAATGTTATCATTTATTCTTTTTTCTCTTCAACTTTAAATGCTAAAATAAAGTACTGTGCTATTAAAAAAAATCTCGTTTTATTATTTATATAATCGCTTGAAAATAATATTTATAAAAAAATCACCAAATTACAATCTTAACTTTGTCCATTAACGCTTATTTTAACCCCCTCTCACTCTCCTCTTCAAACAAACGTCAACGAAACTTCAATTAAATTTTCCTCAAACAATAATGTTGTGATTATTTGTTGCAATGATAATATTACATCAAATGTTCAAATTAAAGTAGTATTTTACTATTTAAATAAAAGATTACATATTAAACGTGTGTAACGGACTATAAACATAATTTTAGGGTTAATTAAAATAGAATACAACATTTCTGAGTAATTAGATGTCGTTATATTCTAATGCTATATCTTCCTCCGTTAATCTTACCAAAAATATGCGATGTACCTTTTTTGAGTAGAATTGTACGATCTTTATTTTATCTAATTACAAAAATTTTTGTATGACTCTTCTGTACAATTCTATACAATTCCAAGTATAGCCAAAAAATCATAATTGGTGAAACATGGGTTTCCTATTTCACAGTAACTGATGAGTTAACGGTTGAGGGCTGGGTGTTGTGTATTTTCTAGGTTTAACTTAGTTTATAAGTCATGTGCTGATATCATCAATCGGCTTAGAAGGAGCATGTTAAATGCCTCAAATAAAAAATAAATGGGGCTCCCAGCCCAACCCCTTCACCTACTTGGTAGGTCGGAAGCCACCCCTGCGGAGAAGGTTCATCTTTAGTTGGAAGTAGAAAATGAGCACATATCTTGGTTGCTATTCTTCTGGTAACAGACACGAGGTCAAAACTTCCAAGAAGGAAGAAAAGTTGGTCGCAGTTTGATGAATGCGGGCCGTGGTACGACCAGTCCCCTCTCAGCGAAAGGTCGCCCAACCTGCGTTGCGAACACGTTAGGTGCTAACACTGGAGAAAGTGTGAGCATTAGACTAATTAGAGCTAGCTTCACAATGACTTCCTTACTTCCTTGTGTTCAAGCGCTCGGGAACAAAGAATTTTCCAACCCATGGTCTTGTATACTGTTGCCATCAAACGTGGGTGGAGGAGTGCACGTCCTATTCAGTGGCGTACTCGTAAACTTTTCAGTGGGTTTAACAGAAACACTTATCGGTTTTAGTTCTGTTTCCGGTTCTTCAAACAAAATTGTAAATGTTCCGGTCCTAGAGAAATAAAAGTTCCTGTTCTTTTCGGTTTTTATTTAGTTTCTGGCTATGGTACCAATTCTTAAAAATGTATATATATTCACTAGTTTTAGTACCATTTAAATATGTGTAAATAGTAAATAAAATATAATAACAACACAAAATTTACTACGGAATACAAGCTATTTATTTTTTTTAAATACAAAAAATTCAGGAGCTTGATAATTACACAATTTATTTATAATTCAGAGTGTAATTTAAGAAGATTATTTTATTTTATTTTTGTTTACCAGGACTATAAAAAATAGTAAAAATACCACCTCTATGATATAATGGTCAGAGTTCTCGGCTACAGATCCAAGATGTTTCGAGTACGATTCATGGGGCTTTCAGATTCTAGACTAGATAACGTAAACTTAATAACATTCAAATAACGGGATCAGCGGACATACGGCCTCATGTTCGAAATATACTGAATTACTAGTGCCAGAGATACATGGTTTTAATCTAGGCTGGTTACGTTGGGATTTAACGATCTAATTTCCCCATCCTTGCTCCATGCTACAACAGTTGCGCCATCTCCAAACAGCCTTCCTCATTATTGTCTCTTAGATTAAACCGATAGTTAATATCATATATAAATATGATATATACATAAATATCACCACATCTTAATACACATATAGGATATCTGAATTTAATAATGCCATTAGGGTATAAATTGGGAAGGTAGATTATAAAATAATGTGTACCCGAATTTGCGTGGAGGTAGATTTTGGAGACCATTGATGAAAAATACCATCAACACAACCGACCGGGAATCGAAGCCTAACATCCCCATTATCGGCACACAAAACTAGACAGGCTTGACGTTTAGTCCGCATGTCCACCATTGAAGGTAATCATACAGTAATTATAGCGTTAAATTAAGTAATTAAATAAAGTTTTTTTCCTTCCTCAATATGACAATCCAACTGTAGATTGTCTACGTTTGTGGGTTATTACAAGGGAGTTGAACCGGAACTCGAACCAGAACTGAGAATAAAAATTAACCATTATTTCTAAGGAACCAGGACAGGAACACAAAAACTAGATTGCTTTAAGAAACAGAACCCAAACCGGAATCGATAAACATTTTTAGGTTAATAAAGGTTCTTCCCAGTTCTAACGTTTTATAAAAAAAATTATAATTGAATTTTATGCCCTTCTTTTTGAAACTTAATTTTATTTTGAAAATAAAATTTTGTCAGATTGTTTATTGTTTTCTCATTTTATTTTTTATGTTATTAGCTTAGAAAGATGTATTAAGCTTTGAGTGACAGCAAATATAATATCTAAGAATGAAAAGTACTCAGTACTGAGAAACTGCCCAGTTGTACAAGAAATCTAAAATAAATACGAAGAAATTTATTTTAAAATGTTTTTACTAAAAGTTAAACAATTTAATTGGTTGTTGGACGGCTAGTTTGCTTGAAAAGGTTAAGGGGGAAGTTCGAAAATTGTTAAGCTTTTAATTCTGCTTCCAAATATCAAATAAGAAGTCTCTAAATGTTTGTGATGATTGTTTATATTTCAGGAGTGTTTAATAGGTTTATTAAAAATTGATTATTTGAATTAATTGATAGATGGGGCTAAATAAATATTACCAAATGCGGAATTTCTTTAAATGATATATGGTGAACGAGTGACACATCAAGGATATTATTAAGATGGTCCTTAAGGTAAATTACATAAAGTTTATATATTTTAACCCTGAAAACATATTTATTATTTTGGTTTATCTAAAAATTAAGGACTTCAAGAAAATACTAACATTTAAAATCTATCATTGAAATTGAGAATATTGCCGTATAATTATTTTAATACATGTTTTTAAATCCTAAAATAATTTTTTTACATAAAAAGAATTGAGAGACACCCTATATATCAGATTTTACTTTTTTTAGACAAATAAACTAAAATCATAAAGATTTACACTATTTCCTTGAGGTCACGACACGATAAGTAGCTGGTTTGGTTACATCAAATCAGCTTTAGAAAATTTAATCTATTTACCCTTTTTCAATTGAAAATTCGCACGAATTAAAGTTTTATGAATATTAATTTAAAAATAGAATGAAACTATTTTCAAAAATTATAAATAAAATTCTATGGAATCAGCTCACAATCAATCCATACCGAACGAGCGGCTTACATTTGTTGGAGAAGATAGTGCCAACTTCTGTGGATGGTGGGTGTCATGTTTTCATTACGACGAACCCTTTGGCCGTTAATCTCGGTTTTCTAGACTGGAGCTGACACTGCTTTATTTAAGTAGCTCCTCATTTATCGTCATGAGGCTGCGTTCGACACCATTCCAGAACCACTGTTTCACAGAAAGGTCTGAAAGCACTGGGGATCGAACCAGGGACGTGTGAATCTGTAACCGGAAACTTTATCACCAACAAAGGCTGTCTTTTTTATTATTTCGAGTTATAACAAACAAAAACAAAATAAAATGATCTGTTCAAATCGAACCCTGAATTTTAAATAGATGGTGCAAATATCAAGCTCCTGAATTTTTTTGTATTTGTTTTAAATAAATAGCTCCTTTTGTAGTAGCTTATATTAATATGTTTTATTTACAATTTTTTTTAATGTAACTAAAACTAGTAGATATATATTTTTAAGAATCCGAACCAGAACCGGAACATTTAAAACTTCGTTTGAAGAACAGGAACGAGAACCGATAAGTATTTCTGTTCGACTCACTGGTTATCACGCCCCATATATAAGTTATCATATATATCTTATTGGCATCCCTAGGAATATTATTATTATTATTATTATTTAGCACCGCATCTTACTACCCGTTCGGATTATACGCTTAAGTATTAATTACACTAATGGATTAGGAATTGGGAATGTTGAATTTAGAGGAAGTGAACCCGCATTTGCGTGGAGGGAGAGTGGAAAACCATTTAGGAAAAACCACCCCCAGTTCACCCGATCGAGATTCGAACCTCGATCTCCCCGTCCTCGGGGGTCTAGCTCAACACGACTGGCACGTTAGCCAACTACGCCACCGAGGCGGGTCCCTAGGAATAAAAAGCAAGGACCACTTGAATCCCGGACCAAAGGAATCTGCCAATAAACTAATATGAAGATTACCGATGCTGCAAAGTCTAATAAGCGTTTCCCTCAAGACATGAATACCCCCGGATGTTAACGAGTACCACATTGTGTTACATCACGGAAGTTTCTGCTTCGTTATATCAAACAGTAGAGTAAAACCAGACTTTCCATCTCCCGAGCTTTGTTGGACATTGTTTTACACAAGGTTTTCGTTTGTTGTTTATATATTTCCCCCCCCTGTTCTCAACGTCTTAGTATTCGTCAGGGCTACAGGAACATTTTAAACTAATATGGTAGGGCTTAAGAAGGAATGATTCGTATGAGATATGACCCCATTTGCGTGGAAGGAGAGTCGGAGACCATTTTAAAAAAATACCACCACCTTGGCACAACCTTCTGTGATTCAAATACCAACCTCCCAGTCACTTGCAAACCAGACTTGAATAGTCGGGTACCTTGGTTCAAGTACTCACCGGTGCGCATATTTTTGATTAGTTTCAGTAAAAA
>CABFWB010000322.1:24458-40295 GCA_902151455.1 Timema bartmani
TATTATTATTATTATTATTATTATTATTATTATTATTATTATTATTAGTACCGCGTCTTACTAACCGTTCGGGTTGTACGCACTTACGCTACTGTGTAACGGTAGGGTGATTGTGAGATGAAATGGAGGACCTACAGTTTAACGTGGGATCCGAACCATGGTGGAGGCCTGGAATTTCACACATTCACAAGTTGTGATTAATACACGTCTTGTCAGAGGTGAAGGAAGGGTTTGGCAAAGAGATAAATCTGTGTCGGGCCCAAGGATTTAACTCCGGACCCACAGCACAGAAGTCTGACACCTTACCTCTAGACCACCAGGTCACCTATTATAGACTATTAGAACAGATATTTTGTCACTCCTGAAAGATTTATATTTGTGAAAATGTGGTATTTTCTAAATTACCGAATCAATTACTCCCTGTAATAATTATATACTTTAATAAATTCGTTATTTTAGTAAATATCTTTAAACTGTTTGCGGAAATTAATAACACAGCTTAAGATATGTTTGTTTTAATTAAGTTTACTGACAAACTTAATTCATTACTTAAGTAAACCAGATATTTCCTAAAATAACTAAATTAATAAGGCCTTTAATGGAATGAATAATTTTTTGACAAACTGTATATTTTTAATGATATCCATTTAATGAGTATGCATCGAAAAACTAGAAATAAGCATTATTTTGACTGTTATTAAAATAAAACGCTGACTTCCTTTTCTCTTTCTTACTTTCAAAACAATTAAATTTATCATCATGTACAGTCTTATTTTAAGTTGATAAATGTTTAAGTGAACTTCGACTTAATTTTTACTATAGTAAATTACATTTTTAAGTTTATAATCTAACAGTGCTATATATTATATATATGAATTAAATTTGGTTTACGGATGGAAATGATTGTACGTTACTGTATTTCAATTTAAATAGCATAAAAACTGAAGTAGAGGAAAACATTTCTATGTTTATTCCTCGAGTTCCAATTCCTGGTTATACTGAACAACTTTTTTCATCAAAAAGAGTTTAAAAATTAATGTAGAGCTATGGCGTAAAATATTAATGCGTAAACAAGACCTTAATACAAGTTAAAAATACGTTTCCGTCCCCTATTTTGCCTCGACGGTGATAATTAGTTTGTAAGGAACAAACAAAAAATATTTTAACAAAAACGACAACATAGGCACCATAGCCACCAGCATTTTAAATAATCAAGCGCATTTTGAAATCTTTAAATTACATCCCAGTGGTAATTGCCATTGTAAACATTAGCGGATCCCGTCTAGCTTGTTTTGTAATATTTAACCGTAGCCATGTACACATCGCCAGTCTTCTATTCCGCTCTAACACCCCATTCGCTGATGAGAACATGAACATAGCTACGTTAGTGCGTGCCATTATTCTGTCTAATCACACTAACTTCCACTAACAAGGAAAAGGCGAGTGAGTTTACAGGACGATTGCGATTAACGTGTTGGAGGTCGAGAAGTTCTCTGAAGAGAATAAAAATGAAGGTTTAATTTTGTTTGAGAACTCTTTTTAATCATGAACAAGGGCGTGGCTTGCGTACTTAGTTCATTACTAAATAGAGTGTGTTCAACCAACATGTTAACTTATACCAAAACAAGAACCTAGTTATCTTGGAAAATATTTTTAGTATCAGTTTTAACTTCATGTCTTACTAACCATTCAGGTTATTGGGCTTTGGATTAGGAAGGCTGACTTTAGAGCATGGGGTGCACTCGAATTGCGCAACAACCCGTAATCCCATTTAAATCCTAACCACTAACCTAACCAAACCTAGCTTAATCTAACATAACCTTATTTAATCTAACCTAATCTAGCCTAACCTAACTTAATTTAACCTAACCTAACCTAATCTAACTTTAAATTTAATTTTTATCCCGCAGTTCGTGTAAGACTATTACCGAGCTCAGGCGAGTTGTTCTGCAATTCGTGTGCACCCACATTATTTGTCCTGCAATTGGTGTGCACTGTAGAGGAAGTGTTCTTAAAATTTCTTAGAGAGAGAGAAAGAAAACATTTAGGAAAAATCACTTTAAAAACACCCGACCCCTCCATATCTCCCTGTCATTGGTGGTCTAGTCTATTGCCTTAGACCATGCAGCCAGCGAATCATGAGCGTACTCAATTGTATGCTTAGAAATCTAACAGAGAATTCTGCTTTAGGCATTTGTACTAATTAAGCTACATTTTTAGGGATGAAGAAGGTTGAATTTAGAAGAGATTTCTGGGCGTAGGAAGAGTAAAAAAATAAATATATGAAAAACCACCTTCATCACACGCGATCGGAATTCAAACCCCGATCGTCCCGTGATTGGCAGTCCAGTCTAGTGGAGAATTGACGCCTTAGTCTATTAATTTTAAATTAATCTGAAAGATGTATAAATAGGTTAATATAAATTAATTGACTTATATGGATTCGAGATACACGGTTGAAATACTTCGACTTATGACTTGCTATGCTATCTCTCAAGCACCCCTCCAGATGGCGTTCCTAGTAATAAGCCGCACAGCGGATAGTGTCATCTCAATTTTGTTTGTTTGTATCTGAAACTGTTTAGCTTTAATAAATATTTAAAACGGATATATATATATTTATATATATATATATTTATATATCAAAAATGCTTCTTATTCAATCACCTTTTGACTTACGCGGTGTTTAAACCTCGTAATGCTCAAGTAAATGACTGAATGTATATACTTTCACTATATCTTCATATATATGTATATATATGCATAAGGAGTGTATGAAAACACTTTTACATTAGGTAATATCGAGACAGCCAGGGATTTTCAAGATGTACAGTAGGTCAGGGTTTAGCCAGACCTTTTGGTCCAACTCACTTCTTTATCACCCTCTCTCTTTAAATCTCTCTCTCTCTCACACACACACACATATATATATATATATACATCTATAGCTATATAAATATATATCTATATATGTATATATATACATATCTACCAAAAATGCATCGTATTTAATCACCATTTACTTACGTGGTTTTTAAACCTCTTAACGCCAAATTAACTGACCGACTATATATATACCAATAAACCCTTGCGAAACTTTCGCACATTCAAACTTACCCTCTCCCCACCCCCACCCCCAAAATATTTAGTCTTTGTTGGGTTGTTGAAATTAAATACTCAGCGAAGTGTATACACAAAATACCAAAGAGAGTTTATTTTCGGTAGGTGATACAAAAATATTGTTAGATTTTTATTTTAACTTAAATTTCATACAAATAATGTGTTTTAACGTAAACTGAGTATGCTATGTCAGAAGTTGGTAAAAAAATCCTATCCACTGATATCTTATTCATCGCTGTAGGCTTTGTATTAGTTAAGAAAAAGGGATGTTGACAACATAAACAATATATAGGATATATTTGGAAATAGAGTGAAAGTATACACATTCATTCATTTACTTGGGCGTTACGAGGTTGAAAAACCACGTAAGCCGAATGGTGATTAAATACGATATATATGAAGAGAGTGAAAGGGATTTAAAGAGAGAGGGTGATAAAGAAGTGAGTTGTACCAAAAGGTCTGGCTAAACCCTGACCTACTATACATGTTAAAACCTTGGCTGTCTCGATACTATTTAATGTAAAATGTGTTTTCATGCACTCCTTAAACTAAATATATGTTAATATGACTTCATGTAGATGACCTCCACTATATTGAACTCATATTGATTAAGCGGGTATTCAGTGCAGCCATTATATATTATGAACATATGTAGTTCATCAGGTATCTGTATAATTTCTTTGCGAATGGTTGACTTTGACGTTTACATTCGCCCCCGTCCCTTTTTTTCCTCAAATAACAAACCTTCGAATGTCAGAATTTATGAGTAGAAAGGCCAGTTTAAGCCTCCAAATCAAAAATGACTATTTTTTCTACCACATCTCACTGTCTATTCGGTGCGCGTCTGGGCTACATCACTCATCACCCAGTTTATGGAAAGATTACCCAGTACTAATGTACCTTTATCCAGGGGACGTCCGAATGTACTAATCGTACATCCTTTCCGTGGAGGCTCTTTCCATGTCCCGATGAGATGAGGTGATGTTGAGAGTGAGTATAAGGGTGATAGTGAGTATGAGGGGGATAGTGAGTATAAGGGATATAGTGAGTATGAGGGGGATATGTACCAAATATGCGGGGATAGATAGCAAATATGAGGGTGATAGTGAGTATGAGGGCATAGAACAAGTGGGAACTCAAGGTACCAACTGGTAATTGAACCCGGTACCCCTAGGCTCGAAGATAGGTGCACTGACAACTACATCATGGAGCCGGTTACCTATACGGGTTATACGCATATTTGGATAGCAATGCAAATAGAGTAGGGATTAGGAAGGTATAATTTATATAATATTCTCCGAATTTGCGTGGAGGAAGAGTGAGTTAGGGATGATAAAGGTTAAATTTAGAGGAAGTTTACCTGAATTTGCATGGATGAATACTGGGAAAATATTTTGTAAATAATCCTTTCAGTACACCTGGCTGGGATTCGAACTCTGATCTCCCTATCATCGGCAGTCTAGTCTAACACGAGAGTGACGTCCTCAACCCATAAGTATTTGACTATAAGTGAGTTAGTGCTATCTAGTTACAAAAGCTTGGACACGTGATTTCCTTTTCCTTTCAGTGGAACAGCCTTATACACCTACGAATTAAGTGAAAGTAATTTATCCAAACTAAACAGACTTCCTTTTCAGACAAACTAAGTGCTATGGATTTGTTTGTGCATCGCAATCTTGCTGGACAGCCAAGTTTTATATCTTTACCGTCAGCTGTAAGTCATGAGTTATACATTGCACTCTAGCTGAGCAAGCTTAATACTGTGGCTTTTCAGCTGGCTATAAAGGCCGGTTAAGGTGATTGGCCCTTCTCATTTGGCGTGGAAATGCAGAGCCACGGGAACAAACAGCTATCTTCAAGAATTTTTATTGTTTTGCCATTTTCTTTTCAGAAACATTTGTTCAAGAATAGAAGCATGTTGATTAAGTTATACTTTTTATACACCCACTTCCTGTATGGTTTTAAAAGTGATGAAATATTGCTAAAATCGACATTTTTCAATAGAAAACTGCTGGCATCATAACAAAAAATAAGGAAATGTAACAATTAACAAACATCGGTACACTATCTTAGAAAGGGTGTTGAAAATATTAATATAAAAATTTCACTAGTTCTCGAGAAAACTGGTATTTACAAACGAATGATTTCTCTGCAAGACCTGTCCGGTAGCTAGCGTCATCTACGGTTTCCGTGATCTATCTTTTATTGTTGGCGCGGAAGGATAATTTGGTCAGTTGTGAAGCCACGAAAATAGGTTTTAGACTTGCACTCGACAGGACCTTAAACCAGAACACTAAACTATGCTGTGCTATGCTACAACCAACAAACTCAAATATATGGTACGCTATTTTTCTAAACAGCAGAGAAAATCTTAGCTTAGCTTAACCTTCAGTGTGAACCAGTCTACTTCGTGGATTACGCATTTATAATTATTACTTACAGATAAATATTGATAAATAGTGTAATCAGCTGGGTTAGTATATTCTACTCACCATTTTTGAATACACCCTAAAACAATGTTCTATCAAAGGACGTGGTGTTTATTGAACAACCAACGTAAAACGCGCCTTGTTTTTATTTATAATGGAGTTCATTTTGATAAACAATTCAATCATGGTAACTCACTTGCTTCCTGATTAATTTACCATGCTGTGCTAAACTCTATAGTCTATCCTTTGTTCTGTGCATTTCACATACTAACAATGCTACAGATTAAAGGGACAATTAACAGCTACATTATCAAAAAGTTTTTATATATTTCTGCTCGGTCTTATAATCGGATATAGTTTTTTTAATATATATATATACATGTAAACATGGAAGGTAGATTTAACTAAAACATTCGCCTATTTAAATAAAATATTTATAGTGTAAAGCTTAAAAGTAACACAAAGCTTTGAGCTACCTTTTACAATATTTTGGTACCTCCATATTCAATATTATTAAGCCAGAGAGTTAACCTCGGAGAAAAATGGGTTTAAATATATTAATAATTCTATATGAAATTGGAAAAACCAAACTAATTTTCATTTATTTTGACCAATCACTCTGTACAAATATCACTTCCCCTAAATAATGTTTGTTAAAGTTGTGCTTTAATTTGAGTATGTTGTAAAAAGAATTTACAACAAGCTTTATGAGTGAAACTCATCAAAGTAGACTCACTTTTCCATAGGCGAATGATCATTAATATACTTTTAAATATATGATATAAAATCAACATAATATGTTTAATAATATTTAATAAATATTATTTAAACGATCAGATCACCTATAATTTAGTGTGTAGCTCAATATTACATACTATTTTAATACAGACCTTACCGTTTTCACTCTATGTAATTGGGGACTTGAAAGTTTATTGCCGCCCTTAGAAAAGTTCGTCAATCATCCCTATCTTGAGCTAGATATATTTATTCCACCTCATTACACGATATCCTTATTTAAGTTAGTTTTATCCAGTCCACCTCAATACACTAAATCCCTATTTGAGCTAGTTTTATCCAGTCCACCTATTTGCACCATATCCCTATCTTGAGAGAGTTCTATCCAGTCCACCTCATTACATCTTATCTCTATCTTAAGATAGTTCTATCCAGTCTACCTCATTAGACCCGATCCCTATCTTGAGCTAGTTATATTTATTCTACCTCATTACACACTATCCTTATATGAGCTAGTTTTATCCAGGCACATTACACCCTATCCATATATTGAGCTAGCTATATTAATTCCACCTCATTACTTCCTATCTCTTTTAGGTCCATTCTAATGTTAACCTCCCATCTGAGTCCAAGTCTTCCCAATGGTTTCTTCCCATTGGGTTTACCATTCAATACCCTGAACGTGGTTCTAGATTCTCCCATTCACGTTGCATGTCCTACCCACCGTAATCTGTGAGATTTGACTACCCTGACAATGTATTGTGATAAGTAAGTGGTATTTAACTTCAAATTATTTTGAACGTTGTGAAATATAATAGGAAAATAAATAAAGCAAACATTAAACTTAACATTTGGTTTCACAGTCTAATTCGTTTGTCAATTTAGTCACTATACAAATGGAAATTTTAAAGTAAAAATACCTTGATGAGTGGGAAACGAATTAGAAAAATACACCCAGAAGGAATTTATAGCCCAATTTTTTGTCACATACCAACCAAGCTATACCAGCTGTGGCGTTTAATCCATCTGCACATTGAAGCAAGTTATCTTTTCTTTACATCTATTATTGTTTCCAGCCTAGTTCAGTATTTTATTCAAGCCATATATTTTCCACTACCGGCTTGCTAGCCCTGTCGTAGCTTCATACACCTTATAATCTAACTTAAGACTAGTACAGGCCTAACAACCAGTTCCCGGCCGTAAATTTATCAATTTGAAAGGGTAAACACATATTTTCATCAATGAAACATTTTTTCCATGTCGGGAATTAAACCTGGAGCTCTTATCTCAGTAGACAGACACGCTACCGACTGATCTAAGGTGTCGAGGAAGTTATGTATCTAAAATATGAAAGAATGAACGGTCTATTGAAACTTCCCTTTGTGTTAAGAATGAATTTCGCAAGGCTTCAATAAAATTGGTGATTTAATGCTAGGTTTAAAATGAGAGGCAAACCAGCACCAATATTTTGCACTGACTGGAGTCCAGAGAAGTGAATTATAAGAAAAAGGTGACATACTGGATTTATCTGTTTATCTACTATCTACTTATTCATTTATTTATCCTGACCCACATCGGTGCTTGCATGGTCTAACATGTCACTCTCTTATTTGACTCTGATTGCTGCTGACGGGTTCCTACCCCGGTCGGGTGGTTTTTACTTAATTATTTACCAATCTTCCTCCACGCATATTCGAGTATATTTTCTCTTAAACTATACTTTAAGTATCTCTTTTCTCTTAGCCAAATTAATATCTGCGAAGAACCCGATACTAAGACGTGGCGAAAATATAAATATATACATAGGCCATAGTCCGAAGTAAGGCAAACACAGTAAAATTTAGAATAACATATTTTAGATCAATGTATGTGTCACCTTCATCGATGTGCACGCAGAATAAACGTCAAGCTCATCGAGTTTGATTTTACAATGACGGGGATGTTATAGTTCGAATCCCGATCGTGTTTACTGAGTTACGTTTTTCCTTAATAGTTTTATACTTTTATTCCGCGTAAATTATTGTAACTGGGGTTTTCATAAAGTCCTCCCAAAGGATGTTTAGAATTAGATATCTAACCCTGAATGTATGGGTAGTTTACTGAAGAGCAAAGAGGAAAAAAAATCAATTTTCTCGAATTACTTTTAAAGATTTTGATTAAATTTTATATCTATAGATTGTTTATCGTTATAAACAAGATGGCAACTCTTATTTTCACATAAAAAGTTTTTGAAGGTACTTTACGTTAGGTAAATGTTCCAATTTTCATAATTCCTCCACAACTATTTAAGATACGAAATAATTTATCATTGTAAAGTTGTAGTACTATCAAAGATAAAAATCTTTTATTCAAAATATATATTTTTATAAAACCAACAGTTCTTGAGCTATAAGCAAATATATATTCTCTTTATTCAGGTCTTTGAAAATAAATTTGATTCTTATGGTCTTTGCTCAGTTTTTCTGTAACAGTGTTCCTAGTTCCTAATGACATAGAGTTAAGTAACAGTGTATATTATATCATTTATGATCTTTGGTGTGGTGTTTTTGGTGTTAGTTTCACAAATGTCTATTTTAAGATAAAACCGATAGAAATTCTGTGCCGCACCGTACCATAAATTTTTATAGTATAAATAATATTGAATTTATTTAATAAAAAGTGTACGTTTTCTGACACCGTCCACTATCAGATGTTTATTTAAGGTAAACAGTTTGGACAGGTGAAAGACACTCGATCTAAGATATTGGAAATACTCTGTTCCCTTGACTTCCCAACCCCCTCCTTTATCCGCCCCCTTCCCCCACCTAAAAAAAAGGGGGAATCTGTTACCAGCAAAAGTAGAAAATTATCACTATATATTGAAGCACGTGACACTTCTCTCCGGCCTGAATCTGGTAAAAAAAAATATATAAAATAAACCAAATCCCCTTCTTCCAGTAAATGTGTGTATGAGAGAAGGGGAAGACGTAGAGAGGGTGTTAGATTTCCCTCGGGAGCCCTCCGAACGGACCACCCCCAGCCCCTTGGTTCATGGACCTAGCCTTCCCAGGACTGCTGGAGATGTCACAATAAACGTTTTATATTAGACGTCCAAGGAGGCGAGATACAGGCTAGAGTCGCTTCGGGGGATTCAATGGACCCTCCGGTAAATTCGTGGTGTTCTCTAGAATTTCACCCTCCCCCCCTTTCTACTTTTTTAACATCATATGTTTAAAACAAATACCTCGTTTTTTTAGAATGTTGGTTTAAGGAATCTGATTAAATTCTTATGTTGGACTTCAAGAGAACAAGAGCTAAGACCTGTATTTTTGTAGTCTTTAAAACAAAGACCCCCTCGCCCCCTTTTTAATAGCACTGCTTATTACTAATTGCTCAGCTTATGCACATATGTATTAATTACACTAATGAGCTAGGGATGAAGAAGGTTGAATTTAGAAGAAGTCTACCCACATTCGCGTGGAGGGAGAGTGGAAAAATATTTAGCAAAAACCACCCTCAGTACACACGACTGAGATTTGAACTCTGACCTCCCTGTAAACAGCAATCTAGTCTAAACATGAGAGTGACGCCTAAGACCATGTTTCCACCGAGGCAGGTTTTAGGAAAATAAAATAAAAATATTGCTTCCTAAGATACGCTTAGCTTTATTTTCTACGCATAGTAATTACAACGGTTATTTAATAACTCGTCCTCCGACAACTTAGTTCAGTCAGTAGCATGTCTGTATACGTATCTAATGGTCCCGAGTTTGATTCTTGTCATGGCCGAAAAGTTAATCATCGATGAAATGTGGGTTTACCCTTTCACAATGATGAATTAACGATTGGGGGCTGGCTGTTGTGTTTGTTCTAGATTAAATTAATTTATAAGAGAGTGTTTTTTTAAATTTATTTAGCACCGCATCTTACTACCCGTGTGGGTTGTAAGCTTAAATAATAATTACGTTAATGTGCTAGGAATTGGGAAGGATGAATACAGAGGAAATTAACCCGCATTTGCGTGGAGGGAGAATGGAAACCCATTTAGGAAAAACCACCCCCAGTTCACCCAAGCGAGATTCGAACCTCAATCTCCCCGTCCTCGACAGTCTAGCTCAACACGAAACTAGCGCGTTAGCCACCGAGGCGGTTAAGTATTGTGCTGATATAATCAGTCGGTTCAGGAAGTGCACGTAAAGTACCTCAAATAAATATAAAAAATGAATATATATTCATATTTGTAAAAGAAGGTTTTAATTGCCATATTTATAAAATGAAAGATATGAGTATTGCTGGATTGCTTTTGTATAGTTATAATTTAAAAAAAAATGGATTATGATTTTGTCTTTGAAAGGTACTGATACGTAGTGGAAGATTTTAATATATAAATGTACACGTATTATTATTATTATTATTTTTAGGTGTTCTGTCTTACGACCGGTCAATTCCTTTTGTATGTGAACTTAGACCAACAATGCACCCTGTCCTCTGCCTCCTCCTTGCAGAATGTTCTTCTTTCCTTCAAGTCATCCAATATTTAAATCCTCCTCCTTCCTAAGCTCCTCTTTCCCTCAATATTTCTTTCTATGACTTTGTGCAGAAGACTTATAATGTTATAATACTAAATGTGATCTGTCGTGGGCATCGTGGAATTTGAAATATAACGTTTTTCTTTTTAGTTAACAAGTTTCACATCAAATCGCGCTATTTCCAAGATAAATGTTCAACAACTGTTGATATAACTAAGTTTAGTATATAAAGATGAGTCAAATTATATATTTATAAAATCCGAATTAAAATCTTTGAACATTTCAAAATGTACAATTTTAGTTAAAGTGAAAATTTTTAATATTTAATTTTAAAAAACAAGTTGTTTAAGGCTTGGTGCCAATGACAAATTATAATTTGTTGGTTATGTCTATTACGTCATAAACAACAAATAGAAAACTTTTTTTAGTAATTTATTTTTATTAAAACTCTTTTTGTTCTTTTTGTTGTTGTTGTGATTTTGTTACTCTACCAGCCACACAAATTCATATAATTCCTTTTACCAATTGTTTAAAATTGTCGAGGTCTACATAATTGTATTCGAAATACATTTTTGAGAATTTTATGAATCTCTAAATCTCTCGAATAGCATAGGATTCAAGCGTTCCGTCACTCGTTGAAAATGAAATATATCTACTGAAGTGATGTATTATTTATTTAGGCCAAACAAGTTTTTTACTCCCCCTCGACCTTTAGGAGAGAACAAATTTTTGTAATTGTCAATAAAATCGAACTCAAGATGTTTAAAAATGTCGACTTTTCGTGATCTCCTGAAACCTAAAAAGTACTTTTTGCAATGCCGTCTATCTGTCTGTCTATACCTCAGGATAGAACCAAAATCATTTTACCGATCGTGCTAAACCTTGATATCTGGGGTTTTCATAAGGTTTCCCAGAGAAATTTTTGTAATTATATACCTAACCTTAAAATTAAGTGTGTTTTCTGAGTGATAATTACAGATAAAACACGATTTTCTCAAATTTTGTATAATGATTTTGATTACATTTAGTATCTATACAAACAAAATGAAAATTTTCGTTTTTCATGAAAATGAATTTGAGGATACTTGACATAAGCAGAAATTTTTAATTTTCACTATTTCTCCGCAACTATTTGAGATACGAAATAACTGTAGAGTTTTAGTACTATTAAAAATAAAACTCTTATTTGAAATATATTTTATAAAACCAATCTTTTCTGAGCTATAACTGAATATAGTATACATATATATATTTATTCATATTTGAGGAGGTCTTTGAAAATGAGAATTTATTGTTATACTCTTTGGTGGACAGAGATGATGATCCCCTTTTCTCAATGTTTCTGTAACAGTATATATTATTTCATTTAGGCTCTTTTATGGAATGTTTATGCAACAATTTATATTATTTGGTTTCGCAAATCTTACGAGTTCTTAATAAATGTCTCGATTTTAAGTTAAAAAGAGAAAGTCAGTGTGGTGCACCATAACATTGATTTTGTTATACAAACCGCAAAAAGGTTGACCCTAGTTTGCGTTCCTTTTCCATCCCTCCTTGAACTCCATTTCCCTCCTTTGGGACTGATTCACATGATTTAGACCATCCCGTGCCAATGGGCATGTAGAGAAATGCGAAAACCTCGTCTTATCTAGTTTGCCAGTGACCACGTGGTCAGAGTTCGAGTCCTGGACGTCTGTTCAGAGGTTATTTTGTTTAATGGTTCCCCACTCTCTCTCTCTCTAAGTAAATTCTGTTATATTTCCTCAAACATTATAATTTTAAATTATCCTAATCAATCCCAACTGGTTATATGAGTGTTACTTTTTCTGTATTTTCTCATTATATTAAAAATATTTGTTTTTCACAATTTGCTTAAAACTTCTGGGGTTTTTTTTTTTCGCATTTTTGTCCGACTAAACAACTTTTTTTCTTTAATTAATATGAAATGGGTTATGTAGACTGCTAGAAATGTGTGCGTAGGTTTTTAATTTCCCCTCGTCTGGTGGGGGATATTAGGGGAGCTGTGGCGAGTTATCATTAGCTTCAGGGGGTCCGCCATATGTAAAAGGTTGGTAATCATTGCCCTAGATCACTCAACCACCGAAACGGTTCTCTGATTAATCAAACCGACATTTCATTCTCTGAATTGTTTGGTTTTAGTCCGAGGATTTGAAAATATCCATATTAGTACCTGATGTTACCGCCAGGATCTACTGTTTCTGTCTGATTGTGAACTATGAACGATCTATTTATAGTTGGTATTTTTGTTTTGGAGAGGAGATTCTTCGTAAAAGTTGCGTATTTAATAATTATATCTAAGAGATTTGATTTATCAAATAGGATAGTACAAAACTTTTGAAATGTCGAAGTCAAAGTTTAAGCTCAAATATCCTTCTCTTAGACCTCGACAATTACAAAAAAAAAAAAAAAAANTTATTATTATTATTATTATTATATTTAGCACCACGTCTTACTACCCGTTCGGGTTATACGCTGATTAAAACTTAAACGAACATCTTAGCTTCTCCGAGTCAAAAGTTATACTAATTGCAAATCTCGATACGCAGCAAAATAACCTCAAAATGGCGGCGCTTCCCCCTCCACCACGCGTGATGCATCACTGTTCTCGCCTATTGTAATGAATTCTTTGATCCTTTAGCTATCCAGTGGTATAATTTAATTTTGGATGTAGAGGAAAGATTTGAAACTACAACACTAAACTGTATCCCCCGATTTTGTTATCATTAGGTTTTTTGGATTGCCCCCGTATGGTAGCAAATTTAAAGACGTATTCACGTCAAAAACTTCACATTTTCAAAAAATTTCAAAGGTAGTATAACTTCAATATATTCAGCACCTATTTGAAATATCTCACTGAAGATGACACATTTCATCAAATAATAATTTTTAGAAGAGCTACTAAATAATATTTTTACAGCGACTAGTAGTTAAATAATAACATAGTGTTGATTAATTCAGATTTGTCTTTCTTGGGTACCTCGGTTTTTTATCTACACCTCTATCTCTCTCCTTAACTAAATGCACTAAAAAGATTATTTAAAATTTGAAATGAGGGTTATCTGACAAATAAAAAATCCTTATCTTTGACTTTATTTTCGCATGTTTCAAGCTTTGACTCAAATTCACTTCGCATTTAAAAGTATCCCTCAGACCCCTTTTAATATTAAATAAAAAATAGAAAGCACTAGTTTAATAAAATTGCCCACTCAATGAAATATTCTATCCAAATTGTATATTATACTATACAACCCAAAGCATTATTAAACTCATTAATTTGTGTCAGATCATATTTAAATACATATACTGCTTCATAGTTATTCATTAAATATTATTTAAAAATAAAACCCTTATTAAGTTTTAGTTTGGCATGCAAAATACTTGTCTTTTTAGTTTCAATCTTCTAAAAACTTGTTTTACAAATTACACAATCAACTCAAAATCAAAGCAGATGTAATTGAATTATTTTTCTACTTTATGTTGATTCATGTTCCTTACTAGTGTTTGATAAACTATCAGCTAGAAACATATTTAGCTCCTTAATACTTCATTGGTATATCTATCTTTATTATTATTATTATTATTATTATTATTATTATTATTATCACTATATGTTTTTATTGTTCTATCTTCACTCTACCCGCATCGGTGATCACGCAGAATAAATGTCAAGCACATCTAGTCTGGTTTGTCGGTGACGGGGGATCGTACCTAGAAAAGGGTGGTTTTTAGTGAATGGTTTTCTACCCTCCATAGAAGCTAATGAGGGTTTATTTCTTCCAAATAATACCTTAATTTTCCCTTCCTCATGTTAAATACAGATATACCTGGAGTGGTAAAAAAAACCATCTGCCTAGATTTTATGTATGCTATTATTCGTCATTTGTATTTGTAGTTGAGGGGTTTTGAACTGCACCAGTGGTCTAGGAGTATTTGATGTTTGACTCGCATTGTACTTGACTGACGTTGGCGTGGGTGCTGGTTCTCAATTCCTGGCCAGATTATCTGGCTTGGTTTTCCAAAATTGTGAAATTTATCTTATTTTTCCGGTCCTCTCAATACAATGATATAGGTAATTTCGAGTAAAAGGAGAAGATTACTGCGTAAGGCTTTGACATGAGTGTTTCCATGCACCTAGCAGACTAGCACCGCCTTTTAGAGGTAGGAAGTCCTGAGAGAAGTCCTGGAGAATATCTGGGGTGTGGAAAACAAACTTTGCGCGAGGGTTGGATGACCAGAACAAGGAATTCCAAAGTAAACATGAGAGTAATAAGCAGTACGGTTCAGTAATAGACTATGACATATCTAAGACTATAGACGGAAAGATAGAATCTAATGACTGTTGGAGCAATAACTAGACAATCCACCTCTAGCAAACTAGCATCACACTGTACTCTCTTTCGTTAATTAGATATATTATTATCACTACCACTTTGTACTGACAAAATGATTGATACCCCATGGGCCTACGTGTCAGGATGGTCTTAGAGGGTTGGAGAGATAGTGGCAAATAACTGTAGGGTTCGTTTTGATCTGGTTAATTGAAATGGATTAATGACGCTACTAGTGTATAAATGTGATGTAGGTCTAGAACTAGTTGAAAGAACTTAGAACAGTTACGTTTCCTGACCTATCCTCGATGCTCTAACAATAATTGGTGTCGAACACCCAACCACCCAGCGCTGCGCTGCTGTTATTTATCTCTGACTTCTTAGATGGGTTGGGGCGTCCTCCGCCGAACGTAACAGGGACTTAAGCTGCAGGATATTCTATCCACACGTTGGTTAAACTTGGCAGCTGTTCACGTAGAGCACTTAGGACTATCCCCCTTAACAACTGGCGTCTTTTCCCCAGCCCCCATCTCCTCAAAAGTTCTAAAAACTCACTGATATATACCAAAATAAATGGTACGGCGCACCGCACAGACTTTCTCTCTCTTTCTATAAACTCGTAAGATTTCTGAACGGAATAATGTACATTGTATCATCACCACTCCACATAAGAACACGCATAAAATAATATACAATG
>CABFWB010000322.1:48137-63223 GCA_902151455.1 Timema bartmani
TGTTTTCTTAATGGAACTTAAGCTTTAAACTAATAATATTAATAAATACTAAATAATATACTAATATTGGTTTTGTAAAGCACCCACAAAGAGGCCGTTTCTAATTTTATTGCTAGTCTACAAGCAAAATATTTAGAAATCCTTGTATTTGCTGTCATTTTCATTAGAGATTTAAAATAAAGTAGCCTTGACTTTGAAAGGAAATTCTTCACAAGGATTGGTCGAAACAGCACAATTGATGACGTTTATGGTGACGTCACCATAATCTTGCCACCAGTTTGCGCCTTGTTTAGTGAATACGGAAATGGAGCAAATAAATAAGGCGCATCTTGGGGAGCATCTTGGGCGCAAAGTTGCGCCATTTCTATACTTGCGCCGGAGCAGATTTGCTCCCGTTAGTGAATCCAGGCCCAGGTTGTCACATGTTGGCAAAACTTCCTTTAGTCGTTTGTTTATTAACCTTGAGAGAACCATTTAACATTTTTAGCGGGTTTAGCTGTTTTTATTTTTAAGGTTATCATGTAAAACTTGAGTTAAAATGTGAGGCTTCTAATAGTGTTTTCAATATGTATATGAAGAAATGAGTAATCATTATAATCATCATCATCATTAAGTCATCAATCTTGTGATTGGTTTGCTGCAGATCTCCACTTTTGCCTCTCCTGGACCAATTTTTGTTTGTCTTTGTACCTTCTTCTACTAACAACGTCTGCTAGTTGATTAAATGCTATAATTTCAATGCTCAAACATTCTGTTAAAATTATTATAAAATTTGTGAAATTAAAAAAAATTATTTTGATATTTCTTATCAAAATTTTGCATTTGTTATTTCTGATTAAAAAATACTGGCGTGATCTAAAACAAATGAAAGTCATTTTTGAAATCAACACTAAAAAATAATTCAAAGATAAATTTTTTTTATAAAAAATTATGTGAATTATTTCTAAAATGCAGGGTAGTATAATGTGTTATTATATAATTGGTAATATTTTATGAACATTGATAATATGTACCAAAAGTGACGTGACTTGACGTATTTACATGTGAAAGTAGATCTGGAAACTCTTCTAGGTGTCAGATGAAGTTGATCCTATGAAATCTGGACTCTTTATTATATTTAATACTCAAGATGGGAGTGTATCGCGCGCGAGATAAGGGACGGTCTCTTTTGCAGTTTTTATGGCAACAATTTATTTGGCCAAAAGAAAGCAAATATTATTAAAGTATAAACATAGAGATTAATATTCTTCACGTAGTGATATCAACAGCTGTTGAATATTTGTCTATGGTATCCTGGAATTTAATGACAACTTTTTCTCTTCATTTAAAAATTTTGTGATCTAATGCCGCTATGATCATCACAGATATTCAACAACTGCTGAGAACTGTTTCGGAGGCCGCATGGTCTAAGACGCTACTCTCGCAATGGGTTTAGACGGCCGATAACGTGGAGATCGAGGCTCGCATTTTGGTCGGGTGTACTCAGGATTGTTTTTCCAAAATCGTTTTCCACTCTTCCTCCCCGCAAATATTGGTACACTTCCTATAAAAGTAACCCTCCTAATTCCTAAAACCATCAGTTTGATTAGTACATAGGCGTATAACTCTAACGAGTAGAAAGACACGGTGCTTAAAAAAAAATTGCTGAGGTCACCATTTATATAAAATTAAACTCCATGTTTCTACTGGAGAAATATTTTATTTATTATGGACAAATAAAATGTTTGAATATAAAAACTGCAAAAACATCGCCATTAGCTCGCGTTCCCGACATTCCTACCTAAAGAGCTGGAGTTTTGTTAGCGGTTGTCACCGAGTGTAGAATAGGAGGATGGCGAACGGACAGCAGCAAACAGACTGCGGGTGTTTACGCCAGATGGCAGCATCATCGCCGGCCGGAGAGCTGCCACTATGATCCGTGAGGGGTGGGGATGTCGGTAATGGAGTGGGTGAGAGTCTGAATAGATGGCCTCCCACGGGATTGATTCTCATAAACCCATAAATCCCCAAAGCGTGACGCTCGTGGCTTTTGATTTTCGAAAATAGAGGTGCTTTGATAACACATGTACCACCCGCACCCCTCAAACACACACAATACAACGGAGTTGTCTTTTTTTAGAGGGGGTGGAGTGGATTACTGGGGGGTATTATGGGATATTATCAATTATAATAATTCTGTGGCTAATCTCCTCTCATGTACTAATGAGTTGTACGTACATGTAGGAGTAGACAGGGAGATTAGATCCATTTCACGGCGTTTTTACTTAAAATAAATTTGGATGACAACATTTTAGAAAATTTTCTAAAAATAAATAAACTAAGGATCGTTAGTTTAATATAATTAAAGGATACAAGGGGAAAAGGTGAAAATTCACACTACACACATTTTCCCGAACAGCAGCTTTGATATCTCAAATTCAATAAGGACCTCAGCAAATATTTTATTTTTTAAATTAATTTAAATATAACAGAGACCTCTTTTAACCATAATCTAAAGTGTATTTTAAAGAAAAGTCTAATGATTGTCTAACAAATGGCAGCACTAACTCAATTTGAAATAAAATTTTAATTTTCCCCCGTGACCTTTATATGATAATACTTAGATAGGCCTACAAAAAACATTTAGATTTTATTTAGTAAATTTAGAAAATAATAAACTATATTTATAATATATAGAGAATGAAGATAAATTTGAAACCGAATGCACAGATATAGGAACAATGTATACACACAGCTAAAATGACCTGAAACAAATTTAAAATTATTTTGAACCATAAATTGGCAATTGTCTTCCTTAATTTCAATCTTAGATTATAATATTTGTAAGTTAAATCGACTTGGTCTACAAACTACTAGATCCCTAGGAGCAAAGAAAGGCCTGTTTCATCACAGGATAAAACTTTGGATTCCTTTTTTTAAAACAATATTCAATAATGTCTTAAAATTAATTTCCATTTCAAATTTACAAACTTTTTATTACACCTTTTTGTCAAATTTATTAATTTTGATTTAGTTTATGTCTCAAATAATTTCTATAACATTATTTCTCAAACTATTTTCAAAACAATTTATTGTATGTGCTATTACTTGTTTTTGTAAAATAATTTTTAGCTTGTTTTTAGCAGTTTTAAATATTAACGTGTTTTGAATAAATTTGTGAAAACTTAAATTTATTTCGCGATAAAAACAAAATTATTTTATTTGCACTACAAGGTAGGCCCATACCATAACTGAACCTACACTGTAAAACAAAATTCTCACACACTCATACGATTTTATATATTTTTTAGCACCACGGCTTACTACCCATTCAGTTTACCCGCTCATGTACAAATTACATTATATTATTAGGACTTTAACCACATTTGCGTTGAGGGAGAGTGGAACACCATTTTGGAAAAACCACCCGCAATACACCCTAGTGAAATTCGAGCCTTAATCTCCCCGTCATTGGCAGTCTTGTGAACTGTGAAAGTAGCGTCTTAGCCCATGCGGCCACCCAGGTGGGTCTACTTTACAATTGACATAATCGTAATTTATGAGCCCGTCTTACCTCATGGAAACACCCACAGTTTGATTTGAATAGGAATAACATTATCTGATGCTCTGGCAGCTAGACAAAGCTACTATATCTATATTCATGTATTCATGAGTCAAGTAGTGTGAGCTGTTGATGTAACTTTTGTTAGATAATATCAATCCCTATACAATAACTCCAGTAAAATGATAGAAAAATGTCAAAATTAGATGCAAAATAAGTGTTTGTATTTTCTAAATGGTCCTCTCTAATAAAATGGGACTGTAGCTTAGGTGGTTAATACAGCTCATACCAAAAGACACATCGTGACTTTTTTTTTGTATTCTACTTTCGAAAACATTGCAATTGATAACAGGGTAAACATTTTATCATATCAATTTAAAATACAGCTTATTATATACATACCTAATCACGCAGTTCCTTTACTATGTAATCAATAAACTGTGCATACATCTAAAATAAACAACTCCGTACTTAATCCAACCTCACTAACTTTTTTCTCCACACTTTCCTATCCTTGCATACACCCTTAAAGGATAGGGAAGTTTGGAGAAAGTTAGTGAGGATGGATTAAGTACGGAGTTGTTGTTTTTTGCGCTATATGAACAGTTTCTTGCCTACCTCCTAAGAGAATTAATCAAAAAATACAACAAATTAAAAATTGATTATTTTAAAATTAAAAAGTTATTATACTGGTCTGAAATTAGCTGTTGTAAAGGACAGTGGTGGACTGGGCCGGTTTTATTTGGGCTGCCACAACTATTTTAAACTAAAATAAAGCTATCCATTCAATTTTAAATGATTACGTTCTCAATTTTAATCAAAAGTTCCAGGGAGTACGTCTGAGGGTGCCTAGAACACATCGTTTTTGAAGATACAGGTGGCAATAGATGTAAAACCATCACGTTGGTTGTTTCTTGGTGTTTTTTTAATAAACAATATAGCAGGACAAACGTAAAAGCATTTGTTTATTGAATAATGACTGTTAATAGCTTAGTAATATACACAAGTATTAGGTAGAGGATCATTTAAAAAATCTTACAAACAATTTAAAAAATAGACTTTCAGCTATTGTCTAACATTTTAGAAGCCGGCCCCGTAGTGTAGTGGTTAGTGCACCTGAATACGAGCCTTGGGGTCCTAGGTTCGATTCCTGGTTGGTACCTTGGGTATTTTTCCCAAAAGGTTAAATACCACAACGGTCCCCAAGGATTGGTTACTTACTCTTAAATTAGGTTTAAGAGTTTCTATTGGTTCCAAACCCTCATACTCACTATCACCCTCATACCATCATGCTCATACTCACTATCACCATCACCTCATCTCATCGGGACATGGAAAGAGCCTCCACTGAAAGGATGTACGATTAGTACATTCGGGCGTCCCCTGGACAAAGGTACAATAGTACTGTCTTATCTTTCCACTAGTGGGCTACGATTGGTGTATCTCAGAAGCGCTAATATTATTATTAGTGGTATTTATGAATGCATGTTAAGGGCCGTCGTATTTGTAGCCCCTGGCAGCTTGGAACCATCCTGCCCACCCTGTTCAAGGGAAATAAACGCTTATATATACTGTTTCTCGTTCAATTGCGACCTTGTATTTAATTTCCCGGTTAATTGGACGTGAGACCCCATTAAACCGAAATTATAAATGTGGCGCTACTCACTCGGAATTCGCCGAATGACAAATATTTGCCTCTTCGTGAACTTATCTTTGTCGAATGACGAGAACACATCTACGCATGCGCCTATTTGTCTATTCTCAGATTCAAGAAGTTATCTGTTGGAAATTGTGAACATTCGTTCTATGAATTGAGGCTGAAATTAACAATAATCGCGGTCTATATATTGCTCCATCTTTTCTTTAACTTGATTCAAACATGTTCTGAACTCTTACATTAAATTAAAAAAAAAATCTTCTTAAGGCCGTTAATAGAAAAATCAACGTTAAATTGTTGTTGAATCCCCTTCCAGCCATCCTATTTCTCATTCCTGGGCTGCACATAGCAGGATATTTTTCATAGAGGTCCAAAAATTTCGAGACCAGGGCATTGGACTACTCTATTTCCTCTGTAAACACAAGATACTACTGGCAAACCTAGGCACAAACATTCGGTATACGGGATTCGGCGAATGCCGTACGTGTAGCACCACCTTAGCATTGTAATTTCAAGAATTCCAATAGTGTCCAAGATTTTTTTTTTCTTTTTTTGTATTAAAATAATAACTAGCAGTGTGGTGTCTAATAAAGATTGTACCTTAACAAAACTGTTTGAATTTATTATTTTTGCACTGAGTCCTACTACCCGTTTGGGCTGTTCGCCTATGTGCTAGTTACTCTACTGTGTTAAGAATGAGTACGGTTGAATTTAGAGGAAGTGTAGCCTCATTTGCGTAAAGGGAGAGTATAAAACCGTTTAGGATAAACACAACCCTCAGTACACCCAGGCGGGATCGAGCTCTGATATTTTTAAATAATAAATGGATTGAAATTTAACTTTGTACGCATATACTGAAGAATATACCAGTACTTTCAAGGGATTTTTGTTTAAGTTCACGTAAAAAATAAACATTCCTGGTTGGCTAACCGAAATACAGAAAATATCTAATTGAACAGCAGAATCATAACTAGATTTATAATGGTTTTAAATGTATTAAGGAGGTAGACAAGTTTGAATGTAATTTATTTATTTATGTATTTTAAATTTGTCAAGTTTTGACATGATTCAAAATAGTTACATTTTTAGTAAATATTTCGGTGGCTCTGATTTATGAGTGCTTTTCCTTATTCTAAATTATTGGTTAAACATTATTTCAGGAATTGTAATAGAGATACATTAACAATAAATAGTAGTTATATTTGGTTTGTTCATTTTAGATTAATTTAAAGAAAAATTGATCAAGTTATTAAAGCTAAGTTGTCTTGAGTTTTGAAAATTGTAGCTAGGTTAACAAAATATTGACAAGTATTAAAACTAAGGTTAAGCTTGCTTAGGCTAAGTCAGATTAAGTTAATTTAAGCTATTATAATTTAAATTGATACATTTTGCTAGAAAGTTAGTTTAAGCCACTTTCAATCATTTAGGTTTCAATTTTCTTAATTAGTCTAGCTTAAGTTGAATTATTATGAAAAACCCAAATTTGGTCAGATTGCATTAATTATTTAAATACAAAACCATGCTAACCTGCACATACTTTTATTAATTGTACAGTACGTACCAAAAATACACGTGAAACATTTCTAAGTCGATTACACATTTTTATAATGTTGGTTTATCTAAAAAAAATGAGAGTACCTAAATAATATTTTAGTCTAGTTAGAAAAATATAAATAGCAATACTATCCTAAAAGTGTACAACATATTTAGTAAAAATATTTTCAAATTAAGTTTTTTATTCCTAGATTAACCTGAAGTTTTGGATATTCTACATAGATATTATTCAAATTTAATTAATCGACATTTTGGAGGAGTTTGAGATTTCCCATACCCCTCCAGACAATTTTGGATATTTGTACTTAAAATTAAACCTTCTATTACAGTTTCTTTTGTTCGGGATACAAATAAATAAATGTCGTTACTGCTCTAAAGTGTGGACTACAATTGAATTGTATTAACATAATAATATCTTTTTTAGATGGTAAAATGAGTTTGAGGAAATCGATAATATAAATGGAATCTATCTGCAGTAAGAACCAAATCAGCTTATTTACTAATCTGAACGGAATACTCAGAATTTTGTTCTCTGACGCATTTTAAAGCTCTTCTATAAATAAAAAGCTATTATTAGATTATTTTCTACTTTGCCTGATTCCCCTCCAGGCGAGTTTAATTCTAAATTGTGCGTCAAAAATGAGAAATGGTAAGCTCATATACTACATTACCAGCGAAAGAAAAAAATAAGCTCAATTTTGAGCAAATAAGAGCATTAGAGTGTGAGAGAGTGAGAGAGAGAGCAATGGAAGAATTGGTAGGATATGATGGGAGGGTAAACATGATTTTGTTTAAATTGGTGAGGGTGTAAGGAAAGAGAACATATGTGAATAATATGGAACATTTTGGTAAGTAAATATGAGCAGTAGACTGAAAGAGGGCTTTAATGAATTTGTTTTATTTCTTTAGAAACGCGTCTTATTATCCGTTCCGTCTATTCGCATATGTACTAATTACGATTATGTGTTCGGGATGAATAATTAGTGTGAATTTAGAGGAAGTGTTTCCGAATTGGGTGACCTTGTGGTCTAGGGTTAAGGTGTCAGACTTCTATGCTGGGGGCCCGGGGTTCAATCCTCGGTCCCGGCACAGATTTATCTGATTGCAAACCCTTCCTTCACCTCTGACAAGACGTGTATTAATAACAACCTGTGAATGTTTGGAATGCCAGACCTCCACCGTGGTTCAGATCCCACGTTAAACTGTAGGTCCTCCATTTCATCTCACAGTCACCCTACCATTGCACATTAGCGTAAGTGCGTATAACCCGAACGGGTAGTAAGACGCGGTGCTAATAATAATAATAATAATAATAATAATAATAATAATAACAATGTTTCCAAATTTTAGAAAAGGGTGAGTGGAAAAATATCTAAAGAAAACCACCCTTAGTGCATCCAACCGGGACTCGAACCCCAATACCACCATCATCTGTAGTCCAGTCCATTGTAAGCGAGACACCTTAGACCATTTGACCACTAAAGGGGTTACGAGGAATTAGTTAAGCTATCCCCCACTTCGGTGTCCGCATAATCCAAGGAACTACTCTCGCAATAAACTCGACTAACAATAAGACGGGGGGAGTTCGGGGTTCGATCCCGTTCGGGTGCACTGAGGGTGGTTTATCATAAACGGTTTTCTTCACAAGGTCAACAGGGTCAACAAGGTCAATAATATATCAACAGATGTTGAATATTTTGTCAAGGGTGTCCTGAAATTTAATGACAACTTTTTCTCTCCACATAAAAGGTTTGTCATCAAATACTGTTATGCTCATGACAGATATTTAACAACTGTTTATATCAACATGTGAAGACAGTTAAACTCTAAGTTTCTACTGGAGCAATATTTTATTTGTTTTTACCAAAAATATGTTTTGCTAGAAAAACTGAAAAAACACTTGCCTTTTCTTGCGTTCTCTACACGCCTACGACCGCAGGCTAAGGCTAATATTTTTGGCAATTTTATGACCAAAATAAATAAAATATGTATCCAGTAAATACATTTAGTAATTTAATTTGATCTAAAACACAAACTCAACATTTCTTGATTATCTGCCACGAACAAAATGTCATTTGATGACAATTTTTTTTAAATACTGTATAAAGAAAAAGTTCTAGTCAAATTCCGATATGTCCAAAACTGAAAAACTGTTAGATTACTCTATGTAGAAAATTCTACCAAATGCATCTGATGACATTTTTTATTTATTTTTGTCGGAAAAAAGCGTTTTTTGTTTGGGAAACTACAAACATACTGACCTCATTTTGCACTCTTTTTTTCCTCCTGCCTTTAAGAGTCCTTCTCACTTTTTAACATCCAGATGAGATAAGTAATACATCTCGAACCAGACTTCGCATCGTAGTGTGGTTTTTTGTAATTTACTTTAAAATAAATCGAGACAACTGAAATAGCTTTACCATATTAAAATTAAATATATCAAAAAAAGCTTAAAGTGAAAAAAAAACATTCTTTTAGCATCGCATCTTACTACCTGTTCAGGTTATACGCCTATGCACTAATTACACTTATGGGTTAGGGATTAGGAAGACTTGATTCAGAGGAAATGCACCTGCATTTACGTGGAGGGAGAAAGGAAAACCATTTAGGGGAAAAACACCCTCAGTGCACCCTACCGGGATCAAACCAAGATCAAACCCCGTCTTCGTCAGTCTAGTCTAGTACAAGATTAGTGCGTTAGACCACGCGGTCACTGAAGCAGGTAAAAACTATTTAAATGATCTCAATTTGGTGGCTGTTGTCTAGTGGAAATGAGGAAAAACATGCTACGAAATGATTTTTGGCTCGTTTGGTTGGTGTGTTTAATATCCCGGTTAATAGGTATTGAGATGGGCCTTTTAGAGACTGGCATGCTCCTTAGGTAACCACCAATCTGGTCACGAGGTATCACGTGTCAGAATAAAAATATACTGGATGGTTGGTAATAGGGAAGTCGCGTCTATATTCTTGGCCGGGTTCACTGGAGGATTGCATAGGGGGGAAGTTATAGGGTTAGTGGGTATGGGGAGGGGAGAGTTTAAAAGGGAAGAATTTACCCATGGGATCTACCCTTCTGGTCCCCCCCTTACCCCCATTTAATTTAATACATCTGCTTTTCATAAAAAGAAATACTTATTACCTCGCCTTTATTTAAATGTACATTACTAATGAGAACCTAAAACATCAGTTGACATAAAATTGATATTGATGTAATTCTTTTTCTTCGGTCAAGTTTTCAAAACTCATAAATGTGTTAAAAACTTGACTTTTCTGGGTCCAGAAAATAAGCTCAAATTTAATTTTGATCACATTTCAAAACTGTAGAAGTAATCAATGCTAAATCGTAAAAAAAAGCCAGCATAGTGAAACAATTATTTGACAACATGATCTTAATTATAAAAATTAACAACTTATATATTGGATGGATAGTAAGGGAAGGGAGAACGGGGGAACTATTTTCGACAAGGCTAAGGCCTTAGATTAGATCAACCTGCACCAACTTCGGTGGCCGCATGGTCTAAGTTGTCACTCTAGCCGACGACGGGGAGATCGGGGTTACAATCCCAGTCGGGTGTACTGAGGGTGGTTTTTTCTAAATTGTTTTCCACTTCACATCAAAAACAAATGCGGGTACACTTACTCTAAATTAAAGCTTCCTCATCCCTAACTCATTAGCGTAATTAGTACATAACCTGAACAGGTAGTAAGACTTGGAGTTAAAAAAATTAACTCTCAAATTGAAATCATTATTCTTCTTGATCTTTTAAGAGCGTGCATCACATGCAAATCGTCTCTGTGATACAGTCGTAAAGTTACGCCAACATTATTGCACGTGGATCATTTCTGATTAAACATTAATGGAGATAAAGAGTTAATAGAAGTTCTAAACACAGAACATTGTTGAAATATTAAATGATATTTGGATAAAAACTGCATTGAAAAGACAGTTTTTGACCATTTTAGAATGTCTTCACAGATAAGCATTGAGCATAAATATTCATTCTGTCTTAATAGACACATACTGTATCTATTAAAAAGAAATGTCGCTTTGTCCCCCATCGTCACCGCGGAAAATGTCGAGTAATCACTCAAATACGAATGTACTGCACACATTTCTGGCATCTGTTTAACTCGCGCGAGCCGGGAGCTGAGTTGGGCCTTCTATGATGGACGCTCTTAGCAGATAATAGTCTGAGCTCACTCGAATTGCCGAATAAAGTATACCTGTTAGCAGATATCTAAGTAGAGTCAATCATATCTACCACTGAACTGCAGATAATCGTCAAGTAAATCCTTACCCACTTAGTTAGGCTAAGACCAGACTTAGTGAATTTAACTGAAACTTTATTTCAGTTATACGCTTAGATTAGATACGAAAACATTATTTAATACAGTAACCATTCAAAGCTATTCGTGATGATATGGGACCCTCACCAATTGCAATAAAGAAAGTGTTGTTTTAGTTTTTCCTCAAACGCTTAAGATGCGGCAGAATGGAGCACGAGTAATTTTACAGTTTTTATAGCATTACATTTTTTTGGCCAAAATAGATAACATATTTCTCCAGTAGCAACATGGAGTTTAGTTTTCTGCACATGCTAATATCAACACATCTTGAATATCTGCCATGGGTGTCCTGGAATTTTGTCAATACTTTTTCTCTTTATTTAAAAAGTTTTGACAAAATTCCATAACACCCTTGACAGATATTCAAGGTCTGTTGATATTAGCATGTGCAGAAAACTAAACTCTATGTTGCTACTGGAGAAACATTTGATTTATTTTTACCAAAAAAATGATATTCTATAAAAACTGTAAAAATACTTGCGCCCCCTTCTGCCGCACCTTAAGGGAGGATCACTAGTTAGTGGCAGTATTTTGAAATTTTTATAACACATTTTTTCCTTTGACAAACTTAATAAAATATTACTTCAGTAGATAGGTTTAGTTTAATTTTCTACAGACAGTATTCTAAACGTTTATTGAATATTTGTCAATCCGCTTTGGTGGCCACGTGATCTAACGCGCAACTCTCGCAGTAGACTAGACAGCTGATGACGAGGAGATCGAGGTTCGAATCTTGGTCGGGAGTATTGAGGGTTTTTTCCTAAATGGTTTTTCTTTTCTCCCTACACGAAAATGCGGGTATTCATCATATTAATATAACCTTCCTATTCCTTAAAATAACTAGCGTAATTATTATATAAGGGTATAACCCGAACGGTTAGTAAGACGTAGTGTTAAAAAAAAATCTGCCATGAGCTTTTTGGTATTTGATGAGGAACTTTTAAAACTAATACAAAAGCAATTATCAAATTTTAAGATACGCTTAACAACTATTCATGTATTGTTGCTATATTATTTGTAGGTAATTAAACTAAACCATCTAGGGAAGCAATAACTTATATGTCTTGTTTACGATAAAACATAAAAAATATTGTATTTACTTCCATCTTACCTTAAGGCAGGGGTCTCCAAACTTTTTGCTATGCGGGCCACATAATATATTTTATACTTTTTTGCGGGCCAAAGTAGCGTTCGCCTGTTCTTCAAGTAGCATTATTTATGCCCTGAATGCCTTGACATGCAAAAATAGATCATAAATCAAATTTGTTTCAACATGAAAATTTAGATTCAAGTCATATGGCCGGTCACGCCTGTAAAAAATGCCACTTTCCAAAGCCAGTTAGTGTTTGATAAAAGTGATTGACGTTGATTCTTCTCTGTGAGAAATGAATCAATTTATATGTAATAAATTATATTTATAATAATTAGTCAATATAATTACTTGTTTTTAAATTAGGTAACATCTTTTGGAACTTTCCTTTGATAACCCTCTGCCGGGAGACTTGGAACTACCTACAAATCGTCACAGTCAAGCCGTTCTGTTGTCGGTATAAGGAATGGCGCCTGCGACTGAAAATGAGGGTTTGAAATTCCGACAGCACTCTGGCTTGGTGTCATGGGGGGGAAGGGGGAAGGAGAGCCCACTTGCGGACAGAAATTGGACGTGTCAAATAAACTGTGTGGTTCATAAATAACGAAGAGAAACAATTAATTTGTTTTTTGATAAAATCTTGGAACGGGCCTGATGTGGCCCGCGGTCCGTAGTTTGGAGACCCCTGCCTTAAGGCAAAAACAGGTTCTTTGTGTTCAAGCCAAATAACCTCAAAATTGAATATTGGGTTAAAAAAACTTTGAAAATTGATCCTTTGACTACCTTGTGATAACCATACTTTGTGATAACTTCTTAATAAGGATTAATAAAAATAAATAGTTAGTAAAATTCCTTGTGGTAAAAAAACAACCACCCTGAACTAGTTAGTAATGACATTTGGTTAATACCAAGCGAGGAGATATATCACTGTCCCCGTGGACAAACAGAGAACCTCCTGCATCCCATACATAACCTAATTCCGGCCCTACGTTGACGACGTGTTCGTAAACCTCTCTGTCAGTATTCTACCAGCACCCCGAATTCGTCCTCGGTCGAAAGTGAGCGAATACGCAGCCAGCAGCAGGATCCATTCTGTTTACTCTGTCCTACCCATCCCGTTTACAATGCAAATATTCAGACTGTGTTCCCGGCCTTTAGTCCCCTAGCAGTGAGCTGGCAGCACGAGGCCTTTTTCAAACAATGGCAGACAGACAGACAGACAAGCAAGGCATGAAAGACAAGGACACACGAAGCACCCCAACATACGTACGTTACTATTACTCCCTTACTTGTGCAACTCTTTTACTCTTTTTTTTCTATCCTGGTTGTCATTTTCATTCCCATGACATTCTCTCTTATCATTCATACAATACATTTTAAGACTGATATTATTTCTATTTTTTTTTTTTGTTCTCTAAAATATGAATTATTTGCTATTATTGATGACATTTTATTACCGAATAATCATCTTTGTTATTTCTAAATAATCCTTTGGAAACAGCCCTAGCAATTTTCTTTCATAGATAAAAGGGGTTCTTCCACCATCATGCAGACATATATTTAAATATAATTTCTGTTCCTCTTGGAACTTGAAAAAAATATCAATTAAAATTAAAATTAGTTTATTAAGAGTTTTCATCAAAAATATTAAGACTTTTCATTAAAAAAATAAATATATTATTTAAACCCATCTTGTTTGAACATGACATCTCATAAAATATTGAAGAAATATAAAATTAGTTCAGTAGAATTTTTACTTCCACTTTTAAAAAAATATGATAGTAGCTCGTTGTAATATAAAAATACAATTAATGTAATCACTTAACATAGCTATATAGAAAATCGATAAAAGTAAGCAAAAAAAAAAATTATTGAGTTGTAAGTTAAATACATATATGTATATAATATATATATATATATATATGTTACCTACAATTTATAAATAAAAGTTACATATAAAATTAAATACATGTAGTAAATATCCAGATATTACTTACAATTTGAAAGTACATGTTAAACACAATATTTTAATACATATGTATACAGATATACACTATGTGTATATATTTATATTTATCCAAATATTACTTCTTATATATACATTGCTTAAGATTTGCAATTTTTTATTTAACTTGTATTTTTAAGCTGTAAGTACTATTTGGTTATATCTAATTGTATTTGATTGGTTGAACTTTAATTTAAGCAATTAGTTTAAGTTAGTTTGATTATTTTTTGCTTCCAAATAGTTGGTATTTTATGATAATTTGTCTTGTTAAATTAATTTTTTTTAAGGTAAGCATTTGTTTATATCTTAGTGAACTAAGTCATATTTAATTATTTACAAATCCTTACGTAAGACAACCTCTATGGATATTTGTAGCCTCTACAGGGATCGAGCCCTGGCATGTTTATCTATGAGCTTATTTACTTTAAGGTAGTCCCCTTTTTTCTAGTGCGTATCTCTTTGTCAACTGGAGTTCCCACACGGGTGCGCTAGCTTGCTGGAACGATATTTTATTGGAATCCGGGAGTGTGAGAATGTGTATACATCACGCAAAGTACGACTCTTTCTAGGAGTAAATATCTCCAAGCTTCTTTCTCTTGGAAGAGCGACTGAAGGATGCACCATCCATCCATATACAACGTGTATCTTAAACATTGCATCAAACTTTGGCAGGTTATTCCTTGAGTGAAAATAGAATAATTCACATCAGCAACCTAGGGTCCATCTTGAATAGTAAGGGTGGTATACACCCCTAAAGATAGAGCTAAAAACGACTGTTGTGTGAAATATTATGAAAACTTCTTAGGGTATTACAATGAGTATTTGTATAATACTTATTGAAACCTTATCATTAATAAATTAAATGTGCTGTTACCGTTACCCACCCCCATTA
>CABFWB010000322.1:64149-93198 GCA_902151455.1 Timema bartmani
AAGTCCAGGGGAAATTGACAATGGAGGTACCACGCTCAAGAATACAAGTCCAGGGGAAATTGACAATGGAGGTACCACGCCCAAGGATACAAGTCCAGGGGAAATTGACAATGGAGGTACCACGCCCAAGGATACAAGTCCAGGGGAAATTGACAATTGAGGTACTATGCTTGGACATAAACTCTCAGCTTCATCTGTGTAGATGTTGAAGAGTGACTACACTCTATACAGTCTACACAACAGTTAAATATTTAATCTTTTACTTGGAACATAAGCATAAAAGTAAATTTTGGATAGCCCAAAAAAAATATTAGATTTTTTATGTCATAATAGTTAGTATTTTTGTATCATTAATTATGCCTTACAATGTTTGATGATTCTAATTTTAATCTTGATTTAAAAAAAATATGTTTATGTATTTGTTCCAAAGCAATCTATTATGTTGTGACTCTCGAGAAAGGGGCAAAGATTTAGTGAGGTAATATTTCTCAACATCTATTCTCTTAAAATATCTTTACAAAATTATTGAATTCAATCAAGAAAATAATACAACTAAAAATGATTGTATGATATATTTTCTACGCTTCATAGCACTGGCCATTAGTCCACGAAGTTACAACTTGGTATGTATTTTTGTTTGAACAAAACAATGTGAAATATAGTGAATATATTAACTATCTATTTTATTTTAATTATTCACCTTACTTAATTATGCTTACGTTATTGATGACATTTAATACTAGTCCGTGTTAAAATAATATTTATTAGATGTTCTATAGCATTATGCTATGTTTATTTGATAGCATCGCGTCTCATTACTGGTTCTTGTTATATGAAATAATTGTGTTAATGTGTTAGGGACGAGAAGAGTTGAAAACCAATTAAAAATAAACACACTCATTACACCCAACCTGGATTAGAACCCCGATCTTTCTGTCATCAGCAGTAAAGTCTATTGCGAGAGTGAAGTCTTAAACCTTTCTACCACCAGTGTGGATTTCTATTATTTTGAAATAGAGTATGAGTTATTTGGTGAGATATTTCCAATTTGTAAATAGAAAATCGAAGTTTTCTTCTTCCTTTGAAATGTTTAGAAGACGTGAAGTTTATTGTGGGTGTTGATCTCGAGGCGAAGGAATTTTACCTTTGATTCCGAGATTTTGAAGCTTCGCATCTCTCTAATAACCGGCCCCGTGGTGTAGTGGTCAGTTCACCTTGATAAGAACCTAGGGGTAGCGGGTTCTATTCCCGGATGGTATCTTGGGTATTACTCCAGAAAGGGTAACTACCCCAACGGTCACTAGGGTCTGGTTATTTAAGCTTAAGTTAGGTTTAAATGTTTCCACTGGTTCCACACCCTCATACTCACTATCTCCTTCATACTCACTATCACCCTCATACTCATTATCACCATCACATTCACTATCACCCTCATACTCTCTATAACCATCACCTCATCTCATCGGGACATGGAAAGAGCCTCCACGGAAAGGATGTACGATTAGTACATTTGGACGTCCTCTGGGAAACGTTACATTAGTACGGGCTAATCTTGCCACAAACTGAGCTACGAATGATGTAGCCTGGACATGCAATATTATTAAATTATTACTTCTCTTATTATTTATTAAAAGGTTAACCCACGGTCGGATATCTCTTATAGGAGCAACTTCAACCTTATTTTAGTTATTTTTTATAACCGCGGCAATCGCTAGTGTAGGCAAATATCGAGCTGTGATTGGACGATCGAAACTTTACAACAGTGAACTGTCAAGGCGTTTTCTACTTTATGATTGTAAATAATGTTTTAGTATTGATAGTATTTGGTTAATAATAACATGTTTTAAGTGTTCATTTTATCATGGTGTACTATAAATATAAATGTTGTGTTCCTGGACAGTTAAATAGAACATATATTAGACATAGATTTCCAAATAAATATGAAACAAAATTCTCCATATGGAAGAAACTTATCTGTAACCCAAACCTTGAAAATCTGGACAGTGAAACTATTCTTACTAAATTTACAATTTGCAATGAGCATTTTAAAGAAGATTGCTTTAGTCTAGGAACTAAACGGCTGAATGAACATTCCATCCCATCTTTACAATTGCTAGGTGGAGGGTGGGGTCTGTTATCGTATCGGCCAATTTATAAATTAAAACGGTGACAAAAATAAATTAACGAAACACATTGCATTAATATCGGTGAACAATTGATTTAATGACTTTTGTTAATTTTTAAGGTTTAATAAATAAATAATAATAATGGCGAATGGTACATATAGGCCTATAATTCAAAGACGTTATAGCACACATTTCCATTACAGCTGAACTGATTGAAGCCGCCACACCCAGGTTTAAAAGATAACCATGTCTTAAATCTACGCTAAATAAACTACTATTGAAAATAATTATTTGGATAAAATTTAACTTTCAAACCTTCCATAATTATTTATATAATTTTTATGGTTCCCACCTATGCAAATTCAACTGAACCTTTGAGGTGTTAGTAAATTTAAAATAATATTTACCAAATAAACAAGTTCAGTTACATTCGAGACGAAGACGTCATCACAATGAGCCAAACATAATAGGCCTAATGCAAACTAGGCGAGCCAACACAAAGTTAGTCAATATTTTAAACATGTTAACATAGTGAGTTTTGTTTTAACTGTAATCCATATAGGCCTAATAATTATTATTCTAAATTAGACATCTGCTTGAGTGTGTAGTAATAACAATGAAATGTAAAAATATATTGTTATCACAAAGATAAAGTTATTTTTATTAGCAATACTCACTCATAGGTTCAAAGAAAAGTTGCACATCATCGTAAATATTTACATTCAGAAATTAGTTTGGGCTAGTTGGTGAGGTTTGGTTAACTTAGGTGTAGTTTTAAATTTTTAAAATTACTAAATCTTGATGTCATTCGATTTACGTATTATTGTGCACGTGTATCTAAATATTGTACCATCAAAAAACAAAGCACCTAAAATGGGAAGACTATTTAGTGCCCTATAACTGTGACTTTCAACAAACATTTACTGTAAAAATTCAGCTAGCTGTCGGTTGCACCCATATTATTGTAGATAGCCTCTAGATTGCATTTTATATGGTCTGGTGGGGAGGGGGGGCCTATCTGGGCTCAGTCTCCGACAAAATTATATCACAAGAGGCCGGACATGCTTCAGGGTCAGGAGCTGAGACCCCAACTTACAGTTTATTTTTATTTATCACTATTGAGATCTAGGTATTGATTTTAAAAAGAATTAGTCTCATTTCAGGCAGTCTTTGAAGCCTAAATGAATGTTTGAATCCAAAATAGGTGCTCAGGGTGTTCAACTTTGTACTTATTTTAGTTTTAAGTAAGATATTTGGATATTTCAATCTAGTTGCATTTAAAACAACTGTGCTATTTTTTTAGCTAACTTGCTGGTGAAAATCTTTTATTTTAAATGACAATATATGTTTTGTTGATGATCTTAATAGTCCGAATGAGAATGTATTTCTAAGATGGCTAGAAGATTATAAACCAAGTGATTCCAGATGAATTGTTAAATTTTACGTTTAGAAAAGAAGTATTCATGAAACTAGGTTTCAAAATAAAAAGTGACTATATTTATTAGATATTTTTATATCATTGAAAATATTAGTTATGAAAACTGTAGTGGGCCTGTATAAAAACCTCATATTTGAATGAACGAATAAATATTAAATATATATTTTGTAATCTGGTATTATTTTTAGTAAACATATTTTCAGTTATAATATTCAAAGATAAAATACTATATAGAAATAATTGTTTTCAATCTCACCTTGATAATATATAATGTATTTTTATCAATTAAACTAAAATATCCAAAATGTATGATTCAGGCACCTTTATTGCAAAATATAGGCCTATAGATAAGTATAAATTTTCAACTTTATGAGATAAGGGACCAGGTTGAATATAATGCTCATATATTTTTTTTACTAATGGGTTGAACCAACGTTGGACTGGAAGACTGATGATAGCTCATATTTTAAAATTACCTTGATCATTGCCTCCAATCAGAACTCAAACCCAGTACTCCGGAGCTAGGTAGAGGTAGTGTAGGCCACACTTCCTGTAACTAGCTTACTTAATTATGTATGTAAAATGAATACAGAAAAAAAAGGTTGTTCATTTAGTAAATAATTTAATTAGAATACTAAACAACTACTTAACGTGAACATAACCTTTTTGGTAAAATAAAAACAACATAATTTTCCAGAGAGAATTTTCCTTTTGTTCATTAAAAATAAATGGAAATACTGGGGGGGATACGAGGGGGTAGCGTTAGATAAGCTTACAAGATATTAATTGGTAAATCGATGCCGGCTGAGGGTTGGGGTAGAGAGAAAAACATGTGTGTATTTGGTTCGAATGTACACTTTGATGTACCCTCTCCATAACTTCCCCTTCAAGCTAAAAATAAATTCAAAACCATTGCGAGCAACCAGACACATTGCTCTATGGTTTGTTGTTGTTATCACTAATGTCTAACAAAATGTTGTACGGTACCGCTTTTCGGTGTTGCGCGCAAACAAACGCCACCATTACGGGTTTTAGATGTTTAGCAGTTCGCACCGTCGCGCAAATCAACCCCATAATAATCTTGCTCATCCATTTCTAGGTTTATTCCTGTATAGAAACATACACAGTAAATCTCACCCCATGGAAGGGGTGGGTAAAATAGTTGGTAGTTAGAGGGTCGGGGGAGGTCGGATTCTACCTCTCTAATGATAATGAATTATGTTAGACTTGGCAAGGTAATGCAAGTTGTATCGACGGGTTTTTGGATTTGTGGTTTCCAAAACAGCCTACATTATGATTGGTTGTTGGTAAAGGTATTAACGAGGAGCACTGTAGCTGAGTTAAAGGGAGGGGTGGGGGGAGAGGTAAAAGCGTGTCGATAGTCCTCTTGATTCATGCACAGGGGGTAGGTGTCACCATCATTCATCACGTGACCCATTTACCCTCCCCATGCTCATCTCTTTCAATTACAGCTATTCGTGTTGTGCCAGGGGACTAGATTTGGACTAAATAATATGCAAATCTCGGGTGACAGTTAAAAATAAAGGACATCGCATCCTTTTGATAGTAAGTTAGTGAAGTACAAGTATTTGAGAGGAACAATTTGAATTATGGCTTGTCTACAATCAGTTGCACCCAACTTGTCAGACAGGAACTCGTAAGAGGTGCTGTCTTTGTTTCTGCTTAAACAAAGACTGTCTACAATAAAATGTCGGTACAGAGCAAATTGGATCGGACACGTCCTTAGGAGGAACTGTATTCTCCACGACGTCGTGAGAGGAAAATTTGAGGGGAAGAGGAGCTTAGGAAGAAGGAGGATTTAAATATTGAATGTTTTGAAGGAAAGAAGAACATTCTGGGAGCTTAAGGAGGAAGCAGAGGACAGGGAGAATTGGCAGTTTAAGTTCACTGACAAAAGGAATAGCCCTGCCGTAAGACAAAACCCCTGATAGTAGTGATAATAATAACAGTAATACCGTAATAATAATAAACGTAATTTAGGATAATATGACTCCATTATCAAAGTCATATTAAAGTTTACAAAAACGAGTTAAATAGAATCAAATTAGATATATACAAATGTTATTAAACTATTCTAGCCAAATAATTTATAATGGATTACCTTTATCTATATATTTTCGTAGAATATCAACCTTGACCAACCAACTAATTTGTTTAGTTGGATAGAGTAGTGCACCTATATTTGTTTCTGATTGGTTGAACGCAAGCCAACGCAATCACATACACGCAAGAGATAGACAATGTGCATCTACTTGGCCAAACACCTTATCTCAGTCGGTAGCGTGTCTGTCTACTAAGCTAAGGGTCCCGGGATCGATTGCTGGCATGGCCGAAAAATGTATCACTAGTGAAATATGGGTTTACCCTTTCACATTGATGAATTAACATCCACCTGCTTCAGTGGCCGCATGGTCTAAGGCGTCATCCCTGTGTTGGACTAGAATGCCGATGACAGGGAGTTCAGAGTTCGAATCCTGGTCAGATCTACTGAGAGTGCTCTTTTCCAAAATAGTTTTACACTCTCCTTCCAAACAAATGTTGGAAGATTACCTCTAAAATGCTTCCTTCCTCATCCCTACCCCATTAGAGTAATTATCACATATGTGTATAACCTGAACAGGTAGTAAGACGCGGAAATAAAAAAAAATTGCATGTATACAAAACCAAAGTTTAACCGGTGGTTTTTCATTGTTGTGAAACATGGTTTCTTACCTCACATGACGAGGAGATAATTTAGGGTGATCGAAAACACAGTAATTAGGACAACATTTGTCCAACTAGGGATGAAGATAATGGAGATTGGAGTAGGTAGCATAGTGGTGAGCTATATAGGCTGTACTCATCACCAGACGTTGTATGGGAAATCAAATCTTGCAGGTTACAATGGACAGGATATGCAGTACCAATGGAAGAACGTAGAATCGTGTTCAGGGGATTGACTGTAAAATCCATTGGGAAAGTATCATTGGGAAGACCTAGACACATATGGGAGGATAACATTATAATGGACCTGAAAGAGATAGGGTGTAATGAGGTGGACTGGATAGAACTAGCTCAAAATAGGTATAGGGGGCATACTTTTGTAAGTGCGGCAATGAATATTCGATGTCCAAATGAACTAGAGTAAGTTGTTGAACATATTTTTATAGGATATAAACTATATATCATAATATAAGTTAGGACTTAAAATGTTATTATTTAGAGAATTCATAAAATTATGACTAAGAAATTAAGTTTTTATAAATATGAATAATAAAGAAAAAATATTATGATATTAAGAGACCCTTGACAAATTAGATATAATCTTGGAATACCAATTGTAGCAAATTTCATAACATTTAAAAATACTTCATAGACTCAATTATTTTTCATATAAAAGAGTCAAATAGTCAAAATAACATTTATAACATATTAAGAATTACAATACAAAATGTGAGTCAACATAAGGATGAAATATAAAACTTATTTAAAACAACAAGTTAAAATTAGGTTAACATATCCAGTCAAATTAAGTTTGTTGAATAATGGTATATAAACATTGAAAAGGTTAGGTTAAGTTTAATGAAAAAGTTGAGTTGAATTGAAATCTAAGTCTTATCTGAGATTGACGTCCCTTTAGTCTTTTGTTAATCAATATCAGTTGGGGAATTCTGAAAGATTTTAATCCGGCATGTTTCGGTACGTCGTTTTTGTACCATATTCAATGGAAATTATAAAACTGAAATTAACTGAAACTAACTGAATTACTTTCAATTTTATGCCAACTCAATTTTGTATTGTAGTTATTAATATGTTATCATTGTTATTTTGACTATTTGACTCTTTTATATGAATAATTATTGAGCCGATCAAGTATTTTTTAATTTTATGAAATTTGTTACAATTGGTATGACAAGATTATATATAATTTTTCAAGGGTCTTTCAGTATCATAATATTTTTTCTTTATTATTCATATTTATAAAAACTTATTTTCTTAAACAAAATCTTATGAATTATTTAAATAATAACATCTAAGTCCTAGCTTATATTTATCCAATCCTTTCTCAAGTTTTAAAAATTTTAGAATGTTTTCTAAAATTTTATATATCATAAGTTATAAATCGTGACAATAAATTGTGCTTAAAAGATGGTAGCACAAGGGTTATTGCTGTATAGAGGGCAATATGTACAGAGGGGTAGCTTCATACATGTTACAGTAAAATCAATTATAGATAAATATCTAATACAGTAGCATCCGAATGAAATCACTGTTTATTTTACATTATTATGAGGTAAACGCAATTACAATGTAATGAGAAGCCATTGCAATATCAAAATATTAGTGTTATTTTATTTACAATACGTATGTTTAGTTCATAATATAAAATATTTATTTTAATATGAAAAACCATTATTTTTTCTGGTAATTCGAAATGTAACTCCACTACAAAGATTTTTCACTTATGTTATTACAAAAGTTATTAATAAAAGTTAAGGTTACAATAGATTTGAGTTAGATAATATTTTAAAAAGCAGTCTCTTAGAACAAAGTATATACACAACTATGGTATAACGCATCAAATACTAATTGATAATGAGGTGTCTCCAATTTAACATAGATTGATTAATTAGGTTTTGACACCTATGCCATAGCACTATGGATAGAAATAGATGATGAAACTATTGAATAGGGATAAATTATAATTATGTTGGGCTAAAATTAAAATGTGGCTTGGATGTTTTTTAACAATTATATCAGCGTATAAAAAGAACGGGTAGTAAGATGCGATGCTAAAATATAATTATAGTAATCTAATTTACAAATACTTGTAAATCATTTAACCCTCCTTTAGCGAAGAATAGTCTTATAACTACTTGTAATTTCGGGTGATATTTTCCCCCATCATACATTCAATTGGAGAATAAAATATATTTATCAAATTTAATGTGTACATATTTATCCTGATATACAAATTATGAAAAGTGTTTATCGGACGTTAGAAATGTTCCGAAAAAATTATATGAAAGGATTTTGACTCATGTTTGTTGACAAATTTTATTTTTTAATTATTACATTTAGGAAAAAAGTGTAATGGCTTAATTTAGGATGTATGGATAAGTAAGTTATTCTATATAATGTGAGTCAGCAATAAAAGAGTATAATGGTATATCCTTGGCTTAACATAATATACTTCGACATTACCAAATATGCAGTAATTTTGTAAGACATTTTTATTAATTAATGATGAGTTTCTTAAATATTTAAATAGTTAAAAAAAATACTTAGGGCGTATAACCCAAATAGGTAGTAAGACAATAATTTATAATAAAAAAAAATTATAATCATATTACTAGCCTACTCTAAGTAATAATACATCACATAACCTGCATCTATATTCAGTTGGATGCATTTCTACAAAATATGGAGTTAAAGTTCTCGGGTTTTATTTCCGGTATTGCAAACATTAATTAAATATGTGGCTTACCCTTTCAAAATGATGAAATGATGGCCTGTAGGAGAGAAGTTCTGTTTGTTTTTTAATTAACTTAGTTTGTAAGTAATGTTCTTATATAATCAGTAAGGTCAAAACGTGAATGTTAAACTCCCCTAATGTATAATAAATAAAATATGGTAAATATGGAATATACAAATTAACTTTAAATACCTCAAATATTATAATATAATATTTTTGGGGTATTTAACGTTAATTATTTGTTCCAACTGAGTGTACAGGGTGTTTATAAAAGAACTATGGTGTTTCAAATAAACTTTTATTAATGAAAAATTCAAAAAAACTTAAATGAATACACAGGGTATTTGGAAACTCATAGCTCAAATTGCACATATAGCTTGTTTGAACTAAAATTAATGCAAAATCCCAATACACTTAAATCCGGAAAACTATGCTAATACTATTAAATTGTGTTCAAAATTATGGTGTACAGCACCGGGAGAGCAAAGCTGTTCTAGCATGCGTGTACAACAGGTTGCATAGGAGTTGGGTGCATGGCACTACACACCTCGACATCTTGGAGCACGGCAGCAGAACATACCATAATAAATAGTAAACAACACATCAGTCCATCTAGAAATGCGAATACGTTCTGAGGGTCGTCATTAACGGTCCTACATCACAGAAAGTGCTTGACATTATTACATTTGCAGTGCCACGCACCTAACTCCTATGCAACTTGTTGTACAAGTATACTTGAACAGCTTTGCTCACCCTTCGCTGTAAGCTGAAACTTTGAACACAATTTAATGGTACATATTAGTATAGTTTTCCGGATGTAAGTGTATAGGAATTTTGAATTACTTTTGGTTCAAACAAGCTATAGGTGCAGTTTGGGCTATGAGTTTCCAAACACCCTGTATATAATGAAAGGTCATATATTTAAGTTTTTGTATGTGAATAATACCCTTCTATGTGCGCTCCATTCTACCGCACTTGATGGCTCTATTATGAGTTTTCAAGTCCTCGGATTTATTTTATAAACATTCTGTATAATATCATCTTCTGTATATTAATACATGTTTGCATATACATATTAGATATAAAAATGTTGTACCATAACATGTGGGATCCACATCAGCGGTGGACAAGAGACCAAAAATTAACCAGAAATGTTCATATTATTTACATGTGTCCCATTTGACCTTGTTCCCAAGCTATAGTCACGTGATTCCACTAAACTGTTTGTATACCATACTCGATATCTCTCGACCTGTTGACTTGATATGTCATATGGGTTATTCCTGGTTATTCCAAATCCCTGGTAAGATTGCGGAATTCTACAATAGGACTTCTGAAGGCTTGCATTCTGTCCAAAGATGGCAATTTTGAGCACTATAATGTTGAGCACAACTTATTTAGCAACATTTTGTATTGCATGTAGATTTGACTAATATAAAACATCTATTCAATTAACAAAGTATCTATTGTATATTTACTACTTTTTTACTATTTCAAAAAATCGTAGTTTTATTTCCACATCGCTGGATGAACGGTCTAGGATGTTAAGTACTCAATTATATTTTGGCACTGTTGACTTGGAGGTCATGGTTTGAATTCTGGCAGGGTGTAGTACTATTGAATTTACAAATACAATTACAACTTTTTATTCATTACTCACTGTGCACACTTATGAGGTTCAATATCCTCTAAGTTACCCTCATAATCCCCTAGCCCTGGGATCAGCTCATTAATCCCTTTCGTGTTGAACTTAATATTAATAAATACATTTCCCTTCTAAATAAACTGATTAAATATTTACTAGTAACCAAAATTGATCTCTTTACTCATCAGTTTATAAATAAAATAGAATTATCTGTTCAATTTCGCTAATTAAATTGTCTCGTTTACAGAAGTTTCCAATGGAAATTCACTGGTCAGCCACAAAAACTCCAGAGCACTCTTCAATAGAAATGAATCTTTTATATCACAAAAACAAATTACCTCACTCATGTTTTGTCACAATTCAATTGAAAAAAACCTTTCATTTTTGAAACTTTAAAATAATTTTATATTTTTGTTTAAAAAACAAACAATGAATTTATAACTATCCAAAATAATTTTCTCCTAAGACATATTAAACCCAGCCGAGATTGACATATTTTAAATGAACGATGAAAATCCGTAGCGCAACATACTACGGAGGGGAATTAAAGTCGTAAAGCCTTCAGTCCCATATTTACTGTGGCATATTTGTATAATGATCCATGTAAGGTATAAGAGATACACCACACAGTATTCTGGTAGGTATGATGAAGATAGAATAGTACCGTGCTCCACGTCTTACTACCCGTCCGGAATATCCACATATTTACACTAATGGGGTAGAGATGAGGAAGGTAGAATAGTACCGTGCTCCACGTCTTACTACCCGTCCGGGATATCCACATATTTACACTAATGGGGTAGAGATGAGGAAGGTAGAATAGTACCGTGCTCGACGTCTTACTACCCGTCCGGAATATCCACATATTTACAATAATGTGGTATAGATGAGTAAGGTAGAATAGCACCGTGCTCCACGTCTTACTACCCGTCCGGAATATCCACATATTTACAATAATGTGGTACAGATGAGGAAGGTAGAATAGTACCGTGCTCCACGTCTTACTACCCGTCCGGAATATCCACATATTTACAATAATGTGGTTTAGATGAGGAAGGTAGAATTATATTAGTTATATCTGGACTGATCCTGGGACAATCATCACGCCTCAGTTTCTAATACAAGAAAATTTAAAATATTAGCTTATTACTTTAAATAAGTGTTTCAAGACATTACACATGGACATTCTTATATAATTGTTTGCTTAAGAATTTTGACAAAATATTTCTATCGTGGTAATAAGCGAATTACATACAGCTCTTATACCGTCTTATAAATATTTGTGTTCTTTGACCTTGACTCAAAAATTCCACTTCCAAAGGCATTCAGAGCTTAGAGCCCTCCTGAACGAAGCTTTATCTCACCTGACCAAAACAGAAAGGTTTTACGATCTAGTTTTTTGTTTTGGTTGAGCCACTCAACTTGCTTGTAAGCACACTTTATCCTGTAGGTTAAGTGATATTATTAGCTTACAATAATTGTGTTCTATAGTTCCTTAATAGCTGACAATTTTCATTGACTAGATTCCAGAAAACAACACAGATTTAATCAATCTACCAAAAATATGAATTAATGAAATTAAAAACTTTTCAATTCTACTTCTCGCAACTTGTTTTGATAGGTATACCATTTCAGGTTATACGCATGTGTATTGTGTAGTAATTACTCTAATGTTTTTAGGAATATGAATGTGGAATTTATAACAAATTTACGCACATTTGCGTGGAGGGTTAGTGGAAAACTATTCAGGGAAAAACATCCTCAGCACACCCAACCGTTATTCGAACCCCAACCCCCCCGTTATAAACAGTTCAGTCTATTATGAGACTGACGTCTTATACCATTTGACCATCTAAGTGGGCTAGCATTCAATTGATGATACAATATTAGTTAAATTACAGTTTACAGTTCACTTTAAGTTTTGGGGATTTATTGATCCGCCTCGGTGTGTAGCTAGCTAAAGCGCTATTTTCATGGTGAGCTAGACTGCCGAGGGCAGGGAGAACCAGGTTCGAATCTCACTCGGGTGAACTGAGGGGGTTTCCTAAATGGTTTTCGTCTCTCCCTTCATGCAAATGTGAGTTCACTTCCTCTATATTCAATCTTCCCAATTCCTAACCCATTAGCGTAGTTAGTACTTAACCCGAACGGTTAACAACTAACATTGGTTTTAAAAGTATTTGTAAAGAATATTTTAAAGAAATACCTAACATGCTAGACTTAATTCCTGTGCACCACGTCAAACATACCCAATTCACTTTGTCTAAATATTCTTCTAGCACCGGTCTTACTACCCATTCGTGTTATACGCCTACTTACTTATTACATTAATGTGTTAAGAAACAGGAAGGTTGACCTTAGAGGAAATGTAACTACATTTTTTTAAAAAGAAGAGTGGAAAACCATTTAGGACCCTTCATACACTCAACCAGGATAGAACTTCTATCTCCCGTATTCAACAAACTAATCTATTTCGAGGATAGCGCCTTAGACCATGGAGTCACTGAAGCGGGTCTTTCTCTAATTGAAACACATTTCACTATATTAAATTACCTTTCTCTAATTAATAATATTTAATAATATTTAGCACCGCGTCTTACTACCCGTTCGGGTTATACGCTTAAGCACTAATTACGCTAATGGATTAGGAATTGGGAGGGTTGCATTTAGAGGAAGTGAACCCGCATTTGCGTGGAGGGAGAGTGGAAAACCATTTAGGAAAAACCACCCCCAGTTCACCCGACCGAGATTCGAACCTCGATCTCCCCGTCCTCGGCGGTCGAGCTCAACACGACTAGCGCGTTAGCTAACTACGCCACCGAGGCGAGTCTTTCTCTAATTAAAACACACCTCAATATATTAAATGCCCTTTCACTAATTAAAGCACACTTCAATATATTAAATTCCTTTTATCTAATTAAAACACACTTCATTGTATTAAATGCCTTTTCTCTAATTGAAACACATTTCAATATAATAAATGCCCTTTATATAAATTAAAAACACTTCAAAATATCGAATATCTTCTATGTAACTGAGAACACCTAAATATATTCAGTGTCCTCTTAAAACTCTATAATTGAAACGGATTACAATAATTATATAAAATGCCCTACAAATGATTAAAACACATTCCAACGAATGTCTTCCCAATAAATCACATTTATAATAATAATAATAATAATAATAATAGTAATAATAATAATAATAAAAATAATAATAATAATCAATTGAGATTTATTTATTCAAACACATTGTTAAGCGATGATAATTAACTTGGTTTGGTCATATTGAATAAAACATTGCATAACCAATCTTAATCTTTTCTTTTTGAGTTGCAATCTTCTTGCAGCAAAACCCCTTGTCATGTAATGACTACATGCGTTCAGGTTGTTTACTGTCTTACTTAATAAAGTGAAAGAACCGTCGACCAATTACTTTGGACCGGATAAAAGGGATCTAAGAAACGCATTGAAAATATCTCATCGACTATGGACGAATTTTGAAACAAGACGCTCTTATCATTTTCCAATAAAGATACTGGAGTGGAACTGAAATATAGTTGGTATTTATGGTATGTATTTGAGACGCTCTGTCACAGTGCTCATAAAAAATGGCAGTCTACCAGACTGTATAAAAAACTCTTTTTTTTTTTTAAACTCTGGAACCTTAGATCAGTCGGTAGCGGGTCTGTCTACAGTTCGTTTCGATTCCTGGCATGATGGGAAAATTTATCCTTGGTGAAATGTGGGTTTTCCCCTATTATAGTGACGAATTAATAGCTGGGGGCTGGCTGTTGTGTCTGGTTTGGATTTAAGTTAGTTCATAAGCTGTGTACTGATAAAATAAGTCAGTTTAGAAAGTGCACGTACCTCCAATAAATTAAAATAAATAAATTCAAAGACTGGCCAGATATTATTCCACTCGATTAATAATAAAAAATGGGTGACATTTTCAAAATTAATTATAAAAATTTTATTGTTAGCTTACTATTTATTCTATTTAAATTATATGTTTAGATATTATTTTTTTAAATTATTTGATATAATTTCTAGAAATCATTATACATATATATAGCACCGCGTCTTACTACCCGTTCAGTCTATACTCATATGTACTAATTATGCTAAAGTGTTAGAGATGAGTAGGGTGAAGTGTACCCAAATTTTAATGGAGGTGGATTAGAAAACCATTTATGAAAAACCCCACCAGTACTCCCAACAGGGATTCGAGCTCCGATCTCCTAGTCATCGGCAGTCTACTGCGAGAATAGCGAGTTAGACCACGTGGTCACCGAAGTGGGTCTCGTTGTTGTTGTTTGTTGTTTGTTGTTTGTTGTTTGTTGTTTGTTGTTTGTTGTTTGTTGTTGTTGTTGTTGTTGTTGTTGTTGTTGTTGTTGTAGGCATTGTATCACACTCTCAGGACGTGCCAAACACACTGACAACAACCGCCCGTCCTAGAGTCCCAAACATTTCCAACCAACTCCCTCCCCCTCCCCTCTCCCCTTCTAGTCTAGATCCTTCCTAGGCCGCCCTCTACCCCCGACGCGCTGTCCGACGCCCAAACCCATTTCCTATCTCCTGTTCCCTTCCATACCCCTCTTCTCTCCTCGTCCAACCCATCCTCCTTGTCTCGTGCTGTACCCGGGTCACGCCGTGTTCATAAAAGTAATGGTGACAGAGAGACAGAAAAGGGGGTGGGAAATACTCGGACGTGTGTGTTTACAGGAACCAGCTCGGACCGAAATTACCACTTGGTTTAGATTTTTATGTTGTTGTGTTTTTTGTTGGGTTTTTTTTTCAATGTGAGCTTCAGTCTCTCATTATATATATATATATATTCTATCCCTCTGTCTCTCAACCCTAAATTTCATTTATTCAGTTACGAAAACAATTCGATGTGTAGTGAGGAAATTTGAGGGTGAGAAGGCTAACTTTTTTTTTTTCATACTCTCCCAAAACGAACGTGGTCTAAATGAACCTAACCCGCGCATTGGTGGTCGTATGGTCTAACACGTCATTCTAGTTTTGGACTGGATTGTTACTGATGGATGGATTGGGTTTCGAAAAGTTTTTGAGTATACTGGGGGTGTTGATTTTTTTCTTTTACTAAATGGTTTACCACTCTTCCCCCACGCAAATGTTGGTACTATTCATTTATATAAGCATGCAACCTGAACGGGTACTAAGACTTGATCAAAATAGGAGATGAATCTGCTATAAAATAAATAATAACCCAAGTAATCACATGGTATAAGGCGTCAGGTTTATAGTATCGTGAATCTTATTTAAGAGAATTAGAATTGTAAATATTTATATTAAATTATATTTTGTCTTCATTTCTATACAATAGTTAAAACAAAAAATCTCATCGAACTAGTTAGTGTGCATCCATAGTGGTTTCAAAATAAACGAATGAAATCTTCAGAATATAGTTGATGTGTAAGCCTCCGTGGAAATATGAATATCCCATTTTGAATGTATACCCCCTCCCTCCACCCTGCCTTTCCAGGGTACCAACCCGTCATCAGGGGTGTTTAAATTTACACCCACTCTCCCTGACATTTTAATAAATTCTACATTTTACTTAACATTTGATAGGCCTGTGCATAGAGTCAAAAATGTGTATTTTAAAGTCGAAGGTCAAATCTCCTCCGTTTCGACTTCGACATCTACAACAATAACCTTCGCATCTTCGAAAAATGTCGAAGGAAGAATAAGACTTCGATAAACTGTTAACTGATTTGATACATATAATTAAATATTACATATTTCAAGATTGTAGATCAGTATTTTAGAACGGAGTAGTAATTAAATAACAACAGCCATAACGCAAGCATTGATAAAACGTTGGTAATAATGATCATATCTAATAGTCAGCATTTCCAACATTATTTTGTAAAAATCAAAAAATACCCTAAGTTGTATTACCATGGTATAATATCATATACAAACATTGTAGTTGTGCTATAGTCTTTGCTTACCGCCAATGTTTACTCCTTGACCTTTTATCTATTTTGAATTATCTATGACAAATTTATAAGTGCATTTATGATACAAAAGTTTTTCAACAAAAATCCTATCTTTGACTTCAACTTCAACTTTACTCTGCATATTTTAATCCTCTCTTTGACTTAGCTTCGCAAATCCCTAACATTTGACGTTAATGAACTGTACTTATCAAGAGTGATTGAGCCCCAATATGGCCAACATACAAGAAAAACAAAGTGGGGATGGTTGAAAAAAAAACATTTATGTGCCAAAAAGGATGTCCAAATTTTATCATATATCTTATAATATTCCTATTTATATCTAAATTGGCCCACAGCTATTTTGATGGATAGTAATGCTACTCTCCCGGCACAGATTTATCTGCTTGCCAAACCCTTCCTTCACCTCTGACAAGACGTGTATTAATTACAACTTGTGAATGTGAGGAATTCCAGGCCTCCACCGTGGTTCGGATTCCACGTTAAACTGTAGGTCCTCCATTTCATCTCACAATCACCCTACCATTACACATTAGCGTAAGTGCGTATAACCCGAACGGGTAGTAAGACGCGGTGCTAATAATAACAGTAATGCTACTCACTTCAGTGGATGAATGGTTTAAGGTGTCAATATCGTGGTAGACTTGACTGCCGATGTCGTGATGGGGAGATTGAGGTTGGGATCTCAGTCCGGTGTACTTAGGGTGTTCTTTCTAAAAGGGTTTTCCACTCTCCCTCCATGCAAATGAGAGTACACTTCCTCTAAATATAGCCTTCCTCACTCCTAAAACCTTTAGCGTAATTAGTACATGAGCGCATACTCAAACGGATAGTAAGAAGTGGTATATATAGAGAGAGAGATTCGAACTCTAGACCCTTGGCTTGGAATATACATTGTTTGGTAAAATTAGAAACCTACAAGATAATAATTGATCTGATAGAGCAGTGGAATTTCTGCTTACGGTTTGAAGCCTAGTCGGAACTATAATTTCAACTTTCGTTACCTCCGCCTATCAGAGACTTCATGTGTTCCTGTAATATAAATGTAAGCTTCTATAGGTAAAAACCTCATCCAACAGCTTAAAATATGAATATATAATGCATACGCCAAGCCTTATAATATTCAGTCGTATATTTTGACAGATATTGGCGATGTTGACACCAGTAAATTTAATAATATCATATTCTATCATTGTTGGCTATTACACTCTTTTTATTCTACTAAAATGTTAATAAAATATTGATTGAACTTTGATAAGTATTATTGTAGTAGGCATGAATCAAAGTATAAATCATATATTGGGCACGAATAAAGGTGAATACAATATAGCTGACACGAATCAAAGTATAAATCATATTGTGGGCACGAATAAAGGCGCCTACAATGTAGATGACACGAATCAAAGTATAAATCATATTGAGGGCACGAATAAAGTCTTATACACAGTAGCCGACACAAATCAAAATATAAATCAAGTTGTGGGCTCAAATTAAGACCCTTACACTGTAATGAGCAAGAATCAATTAATATATTTCACAACACATAGCTCACCATGTGAGGATACATTATAATTTCCATTTTGTAGTTCTAATTTATTATTTAAATATATTTATATATTTAATAAATAACCTCCATTTACCAATATGTTTTCTAAAATTTGTATAGTTACTGTCTCTTTTAAAGCTTTATTTATTATTGGTCTACAATTTCATCGTTTCACAAATATATGTGTTACTAATGACAGATTCATTCCTGAAAAACTACACATTTCGTTTCTTGAGACTTGTTTATATAAAACATGTACTATAAAGAAGAAAAGAAACCAGGAGTATAATGTTCCCTATATTCGCCTCTTATAATCTATGAGAAGATATTTTTTTAGCATAAACCCCTTGTAGACACTGTTTGCTTTCAGTTTCACACAACTCTACCAGTGCTTACAAAATACGCCGTTAACGTGTGGAAAAGAGCCAAATGCAAATCACAATATTAGAGGATGTAAAAGGCTTAGCGCGCAACAACACTGTGAAAATCTTTATCCATATATATCAATAAAACGTAACAAAAGGTACACTCCTGGCCAATATCGTGTAGTACTTTTACACCTTTAGAAAAATTCAAATATCAGTCCACGGTGCTATTAGGAGTGGGTAGAAAATTAAGTGATTTAATATATTGATAAAGAACCAGTATTCGTTTGAACTCTTGAACACAAACTACTAGATTATTATCACTGAAAAAAAAAAACAGATCCTAAAAACAAAATTGAAATATATTTGATCAGTCCAGTAGTTGTAGATATATTGCTCACAGTTTATTTAATAAACAAAAATGCATTATTTGAATTTTGGTTTAAAAATTAATTGATAAACTAGTTGATGTTTTTAAAATATCCCTGTACAATCCTTTTATATTCGCTCGCTATGATTATGAATTAATATGTTATTTTAATTCAAATTTGCTGTTTAATGTAAAGCTTATAAGTAGCAAAATAACTCTCGAAAACAACAATGGATAATAACAAAGGCCTTACAGTTTTGGCTTATTCGTTTTAAAGATTGATTCACACGTTCTCCGAAAATAGAGAGCAGAATCAACTTGAATGGTGTAAAAATTTACATGCTGTATGTTAACCCATTATGCTTTACAGCACAAACATAAAACAGCTGATTATCAACAAATATTTTATTTTCTAGTGGATAGACATATATTTTATATCATTGTCACAATGGATGTTTTCAAATTATAATATTGTGTCATGGCACAATCCAATACATCGATACACACACTTTCTATTAATGGGTCATTTACAATCTTATCACAACGGTCAACGAGGCTGTCTGCTTGCTTCTAGCTCTACAGCGCATGCGAAGAGGTTTGATATTTTATTGGCTCTCCCGTGCCGAAGATCTCAGACAGAGCGGATGAAGTGGAGATGAGTTGAATTTTAGCATATCAGCTCACGCCAATCAGGCGGAAATCTTGTGATTGGTTTAGAGATCGTCACGCGGCCCCATTTCTGTTCTGCGTTTGTTTTTCGGCGAAGGTGTGAATTCACAGTAAGTCATATTTTCTTAAATTGAAAAAGAAATTTTCTTCTTTCTTTCAAGAAATTGAAATTGAATAGTAATTTTTATCAAGAAATGATTCTCTCTTTCTTAAATAGTTCCATGGTTATAAAAAAAATATGTCCAATTGGGAAGGGGGACTAGGAGAGGTTTAAATACTTTGTTAAATAATGTGTGTTACACTTGAATGGTCTAATTTGTAAAGTATGGGGTACCCCTAAGGTCACATTGACCAGATTTTTGAAGTTTTTGTAACTGAATAGATTAAAAGAAATATAATTAAAGGTACCTCTTTAATATTTATCAAAATATTTAAATTAAAGTATTTATCTCTTTATCTTAAATAAAGACAAGTACAGTAAGATAAAAGCTTGTGAAAATCTTAATTTTTTTTTATGTGAATGTGAATCATCCTAGGATTCGTATTAGAGTCAAAATTCAGAATTTTATTATTTAAAAATTCAAATCAGTTTCAAAGTTTCAAATCCAAACAATGCCACATTCGGATTCAAAGCTAAATGTCAAATTTTTGCATAATTTACATTTATAAAATGGATGCATTATATTATAACTACATGACCCTTACGAAAAAACTATGTAGATCAATATATCTATTTTATTTAGTGCCGTGTCTTACTACCCGTTCGGGTTATACGCTTATGTACTAATTACACTATGTTGAGCCAGTCCTTTGAGGACGGGGAGATCGAGGTTCGAATCTCGGTCGGGTGAACTGGGGGTGGTTTTTTCTAAATGGTTTTCCACTCTCCCTCCACGTAAATGCGGGTTCACTTCCTCTAAATTCAACCTTCCTAATTCCTAATCTATTAGTGTAATTAGTACTTAAGCGTATAACCCTAACGGGTAGTAAGACATGGTGCTAAATAAAAAAACTAATTACTCTAATGGTGTTAGGGATTAGAAAGGGCATATTTAAATGAAGTGTACCCGCATTTTTGTGGGGGAAGAGTGGAAAACTACTCTTAGTACACCCGACCAAGATTCGAACCTCAATATCCCAGTCATTGACAGTCTAGTCTACTGTAAGAGTAGCGCATTAGACCACGTGGCCACCGAAGCGAACTAGATTAATATTAAAAATCAAAATTAAGTCATTTCAATCTTTCTAAGATTTCTTCTTGATTTGTTTTAAAGAGCGTGGATTTACATCAATTCCTCCACCTTGAATCCCAAAATCACATTGAATACTCATCGAAAGAAGAGGTGTCCAACCTTAAGGATTTGAGCGGAAAGTTTTCCTTCTAAGTCTTTTTTATATAATCAATTATCGTTGCTTACATTTAGTACAAATAAGAGATTGCCAGTGACAGTAAAATCGAGGATTCTAATCTACCATCCATATCCCTATTTCATTAGCATTATAACCGGCCCCGTGGTGTAGTGGTCAGTGCACCTGGCTACGAGCCTAGGGGTCCCGGCTTCGATTCACGGCTAGTATCTTGGGTATTTATCCCGAAATGGGAGTTATCCGAACGCTCACTAGGGTTTGGTTGGTTAGGCTTATGTTAGGCTAATGTTAGGTGTGTTTTCACTTCCTCATACTCACTATCTCCCTCATACTCACTATCAATCTCATACTCACTATCACTCTCATATTCAATATTACCCTTATACTCACTATCACCCTCACACTCACTATCACCCTCACACTCACTATCACCCTCACACTCACTATCACCCTCACACTCACTATCACCCTCATACTCACTATCACCCTCATACTCACTATCACCCTCATACTCACTATCACCCTCATACTCACTATCAACATCATCTCATCTCATCGGGACATGGAAAGAGCCTCCACGGAAAGGATGTACTATTAGTACATTCGGGCGTCCCCTGGGCAACAATACATTAGTACTGGATAATATTTCCACTACTGGGCTACCAATGATGTAGCCCAGACGTGCAACAAATAGTATATTAGCATTATTAATTTAAAAGTTAGCCCGAACAGGTACTAAGACGTGGATAATAATAAAATGTCATACAGTACATTTCATTAAAATACTGATAAATTGTCGAATTAGTTTCTGAAATTGTTATAATATATAGAATAAATATTTTTACACACAAGTTGACAGAGATTAACTCATTATTTTTAAGTATTACTAAAAAGTGATTAATCTATAATCACTTCAGAACCCTCTTAAACGCAAACTGATTTGATATTATTTTCCAGTTTACTTTTTTCCCTCAAAACTCACTTTAACAGCAAATTACACATTTGGGAGCGCGCACGTGATACTGATAGCGTGTTCGAGTTTGAGAACCAAAATATTTTTAAAAAAATAGTAAAAAAAGTGTGAACATAAGAAAAGACGCTCGAAGTAAATGGGAAAGAAATGAAAGTGGGGTAATAGAATGAAAATAGAAAGGGTTGCAAAGCAATGAAAGATTAGGGTAAAGAAGGAAATGGCAAGATACGAAAAAAAAAAGAGAGAGAGAAAGGGAAAATCCAGCTGGAGGGATCCCGACAATTTGAATCGTGAGTAGAGTGCTAGAGAGATATCCACACACTATGAAATCTATATACTGAGAAGATTGTTGAAAGTTAAAACGAGCTAAGTAGCACTACGATTCTAGAATCATGGGAATGTTAAGAGGCGTACGAGAAATGGTGACAAATCATAAAGCAACTCTAGTTGAAACAGAATTAACTTTATCAAGGAACTAATCACGTAGTCCTTGGACAGTGAGGTGGCGTGGCTGGTTGCCAGGGTAAGCAGAACTCATTCAAACTGTACCTGTCAACAGTTCTCATCACTCGATAGAACAAACACTCTTTGGTCAGGTATGACCAAACTTAGGTTAGGTTAGTATTAAGTATTTTTATAAATTTTTAGGTTAAGTTAGTTGTAAGTCCATAGGTGGTGGTATTGTGGATAGTAAGCGGAGCGAACTCTCTGGTAGGGCGCCCCCCAGGTGTCGGAGAGGGGGATGCCCACCCCCGCTGGGCTTCTCACCGATCTGGGGACTATTAGATCCAGAGTGTGGTGGGACACCCAGCAGGGCATGGTACCGGGGCCGTAATATGCCCGGGGCGGACCAACTAGTAGGCTAGGTATAGGAAAGAAGGGCAAATAGGACTTTTAGATTTAGGTGTTTATTCTAAACTTATTATTGTATTTTTTAAAAAGTAGCTAAACGGTAATGTCAATTCAAGATGTAGAACTAGGTCTCCAGCTACATGCTAGGAATCGGGATAAACTGTGTAAACAAATAAATAATATCACCAAACGTATACTCTGTTTGCCCTGAAAGTAAGTAGGCTTACCTTGCACGTTTCCACTATATCCTAGCATATAAGATAGATCTATATTGTTAACTTTCAAGAAAAAAAACCATCATATTTTATGGTAAACAGAATGTACTCTTCATTTACTCTAAAAAGGAACCAAGCTTACCTTGCATTATTCAACTATGGTATAGCTAGTAAGAGAGATTCATAGTGGAATCCGTCAATGTTAGACTGTTACATTTTAGAGTAAAGGCCTTTTACATTCCCCATATATATAATATTGCGAGACTTGGCAACATCGCTAGTAGCTAAGTTTGTGTAAAGATCAGCCAATACTAATGTACCGTTTCCCAGGGGACGCCCGAATATACTAATCGTACATCCTTTCCGTGGAGACTCTTTACATGTCCCGATGAGATGAGGTGATGGTGATAGTGAGTATGAGGGAGATAGTGAGTATGAGGGAGATAGTGATTATGAGGGTGTGAAACCAGTAGAAACTCTTGAACCTAACTTAAGCCAAATCAACCAAACCCTGTTGAACATTGGAGAAAAGTACCCAAGGTATCAGCTGGGAATCAAACCCGAAAACCCTAGGCTCGTAGCTATGTGAATTTAACACTACACCACGGGGGTGGTTTACATGCCCCATGTGAGTTATGTATATATAAAAAACAAAGTATATAAATGAATATATAATTTGTCAAATGAAGAAAGAGTGGGACACACGCACACACACACACACACACACACATCACCTATATAGTTTTACCAAGCTTTGCTTACCCTGGCTTACCACGCCATTCCGCTGTCCTTGGAATAATTTAGTTAAGGTTCAACCTTAAATCTGCCTGGTACAATTCTGTTCTGATATGAATGGTTACTATAAAGGTTGTCCATAAATTATTCATCCCATTATGAACTTTAATACATTCGTTATTTTAGGAGATATCTGGCTTACTAGATTGTTGACTAGACTGTGGTAGTACACTTAAGTAAGAGCAATATGTCTTCTTTTTTTTAAATACTGCCAACCGTTTAAAGATAGCTCCTAAAATAAGGAATTTATTGAGGCTGATAACGAAGCGAGTAAATATTAGACACACCCGCCTCGGTGGCGTAGTTAACTAACGCGCTAGTCGTGTTGAGCTCGACTGCCGAGGATGGGGAGATCGAGGTTCGAATCTCGGTCGTGTGAACTAGGGGTGGTTTTCCTAAACGATTTTCCACTCTCCCTCCACGCAAATGCGGGTTAACTTCCTCTATATTCAACCTTCCCAAATCCTAATCCATTAGCGTAAATAGTACTTAAGCGTATAACCTGAACGGGTAGTAAGACGCGGTTCTAAATAAATAATAATAATAATAATAATAATAATAATAATGAACACACTTGTATAAATAAATCAAATTATAGGTGTTTGTAGCCACATTTTTTTGATAAGATTTTAAACAAAATCAATCGCAAAACTATATTCCTACAAACATTACTGGAGTGGTAATTATTCTATTAAGATATTTTTTTAATCTTTTAATTTACCTTTAAGTTTTATTCATTAGGTGTTGCCAGAAATACTCCAAAGTAGAATTTAAGAATTATTACCCCTCTTTATAAATTCAACCTTTTTTTTTTGTTAAAAGTTATTACTAGCATTTATATTATTTAGGCTTATGTATTTATGGTAATATTCGTATTTATATTATTTAGGCTTATGTATTTATGGTAATATTCGTATTTATATTATTTAGGCTTATGTATTTATGGTATTATTCGCACTTACATTATTTAGGCTTATGTATTTATGGTATTATTCGCACTTACATTATTTAGGCTTATGTATTTAAGATATTTATTGAGATACAAGCCTGCTAGTAAATTTGACTCAAAATTACATAGTGTTCGTGATAATAATTTGTTGGTTTTTAAATAGTATCAGTAAGGTTTTTACCAGCATGACTGCTAAATTAGGGGTAACTAATTCACCGTAAAAATATTATGCCATTGTTAATAGGAAGGAATAATACTGTAACCAAGCTTTATTTTACAAATTCCTTAAAATAATGTGTGACTATTACTTAACAAGGTAGAACAATGATATGAAGATTAATGAATATTGCAAGAAGACATAACGGTGAAGGGAAAATACGATTATATAATTTGATCACATTAACTCTTACGAAAGGAAAATATTTGAGAACAATGAATTCTGAAAAAAAGTTTAAGTGGATAAATTCAATCAAAATCATTTTGAAATTACATATTCCATTAATTGTTGATAATATTTGAAGATACTTTCCTTTTAAAAAATTATACCAATGTTTAAACTTTTAAGAATTTAAACAATTGTAGGCCTAAGTTATCCACTTCAGTGGCTGCATGGTACATGGCGTCACTCTAGCAATAGACTAGACTGCCGATGACGGGGATATCGGGGTTCATTTCTGGTCAGTTGTACTTAGGGTGGTTTATCCTAAAGGGTTTCCCACTTTCCCTTCACGCAAATGAGGGTACACATCTTCTAAATTCAACTTTACTAATCCCTAACTTATCAGAGTGATTAGTTTATAGGCCTATAACCCAAACGGGTGGTAAGACGAGGTAATAAAATAAAAAAAATTGTAGCATTAAATTATAAGTAAACTTAGTTAAAAACTAATTGTACGTTATAAAATCCATAATCTTATCAGAATAAAATCATCATTAGGTCATAAATATTGTGATTGGTTTGCTGCAGCGCTTCTATTTTGCCTCCTTTGGGGCAGATTTTTTTAATGTCTTTGTACCTTCTTCTGCCAACATCGTCCTCTTTATGATTTATGCACTCCAATTTATGACATATCTGTCTACCGAACTATAAGTAGCAAAGGAGGAGTAAGGATATCACGTTAGTGCTACAATGGGAACCGTGTATGCGCTAAGTATCTGTACATTTTTATAGATAATATTAATGAAGGGTAAAGGAGGAAAAAGGAGGGAAAGCCCAATTTTTGTCTCAAATTGAGTTAGTGCTGCCATCTGTTAGACAATCAACATATCTTTCTAATGTATTTTAGATTATGGTTAAAAGAGGTCTCTGTCATATTAAATTATTAAATAAAAGTATTTTCTGGGGTTTTTATTGGGTTTGAGGCATAAAAGTATTTTTTTAGCACCGCGTCTTACTACCTGTTCAGATTATACGCCTGTACTAATTACACTAATGTTTTAGTTCTTAAAAAGGCTAAGTTTGTAGGAAGTATACCCATATTTTCGTGGAGGGAGAGTGGAAAACCGTTTAGGAAAAACCTCTTTCAGTACACCCGACCGAGATTGAAGCCTGATTTCCCCGTCATTGTCAGACTAGTATATTGTGAAAGTGGCGCCTTAGACCATGCAGCCACCGAAGCTTGTTATGAAAGTAGTTGTCCTGGAAAATGTTTGTTGTTTGACTTTTCCCTTTTCCTTCCCGTTTTTATGCTTTTTGACCAACTTTCAATAAATATTCTATCCATCTAAAAATAGTGTGTCTCAATATTGATTCTAAGTTTTCATAACCGTTGAAATCATTGCAAGAGGAAAATTACCCAAAGTGCAACAGGGTGATATTCCAATCCCAAACTCCCAATCAATCGTGAACAACTAGAACACGAGTATTACGACTTAATCCCCTTCTACAGACTCTGTATCCGTAAGTCCGTTCTCCGTGGTCCTTGGTCCTTACCGTCCACACCGTCCGTATCCTTAATCATGGGAACATGCCAACCAATGTGATAGTCAGAGATTTTATCCAATAAAACTTTTAGAAAGAAAATCATCTACAGAAAGGAGCAACCGCTCAGCAGTCAGTTGATCGTTAAAAAAGATTCTAAGTAACTTTTTGAGAAAACATCCAGAATATAATTGAAATGTAGGTTAAGAACAATAACAATAACTTTATCTATAACACGATATGAACTATCAAACTTATAGTTATCAACGGATCCTTTCGATTCTATTGGTGCCAAGTTGACCAAAATCTACGGAGTATGGATCAGGACTCTGTAGACAGAGCAATATGATTCTGTGACATCAATTTCTTACGGACTATGGACTACGGACTTAACGGATACAAAGTCTGTAGATAGGGCTGAAGTCCACTCGAAAAATGCTGTTAGTTACCCCTCCATTCTGACCCATTTACTCTCCCCAACCTCCTACAAATATAAGCAAGTGTCCAGTCTAAGAGATGATCGGTTATGGTTTGAAAACAGTGACACCTTCACATATTGAACACTAATGCGCTTAGTGCTCATGCCGTAAGGGAATTATGGCGAGAATAAACTTTTAGAAAAAATACAAACACATTTTAAGTGTGTTAAAGTTTGATAACATTTTAATATGTTATACATAATCCATGGTACTTGGGAAGTGTGGTATAGGAAGGGGGAGGAAAAGAGAGAGAAAAGGAGGGATGTACAGGGCGTATTATTTCCCAATATTGCAGTTTCCTAAAAAAAACATACGACTAGAAGAAAATCTACATGAAGAAAAAATCAGTTTTTAAAATTTTTTAAAAAGTATGCTCATTTTCGAAAAAAGTATCGGCATTTTTTATTTAAAAAAATAAATAAATCATTAAATAATAATTTACCAATTAGAGAAATATTTAAACCACTAATTATTAATTAACATATTAATTAAATAAACTCGAATGTGAATTAAATTTAGGAGTTTTATGTGTTGTGTTTACATTCAAAAATATTTAAAATTAATTTGTAAGTATTTTAGTTTGCAAACTTTACTTAAATACGGGGGGGGGGGTGTCCTTTATNGGGGGGGGGGGTGATTGTGGTGAATTAAATTTAGGAAACTTGGGTAATGAAGGCAAGGGATAAGAGCAGGATACAGGCATGCGAGGTGAAGATTCTGAGGATTAGGCTAGGAGTGACAAGGATGGACAGGATGAGGAATGAAAGGGTGAGAGAGAGAGATTCAAGGAGGAACCCCTGCAGGATAGAATGGAGAAGGCAAAATTGAGGTGGTATGGACATGTGAAGAGGATGGAAGAGTGGAGGATTCCAAGGAGGATACTCGAAATGTAGGTGGTGGGCAGGAGGCCAAGAGTAAGACCCAGGGACAGGTGGATGAATGGAGTGCGGAAGAGTGTGGAGAGGAGAGGAGTGGATAGGGACGGCGTGGAGGAAGAAAGGTGGTGGGAGGACAGAAGTAAATGGAGGAACTCATGCTTGAGACAGACCATGTCAGTGGCAGGAAACTGTGTGATGATGATGTTGATGATAAATAATCCATAGCTTGAGCCCAGGATAGAGCAACGCCGACCGAGCGGCAACCACTGTCAGCAATGTTAGTGCTAACATTTGCGGATAGAGGGTATCATGTGGTCGGCACAACGAGACCATCGCCGTTAATCTCAGTTTTATAAACCGAAGTTTCTACTTCTTTATTCAAGTAGCTCCTCATTTGTCCTCACGAGGCTGAGTTGATCTCGTTCCAGACCCACTGTTTCACAAAATAATTCTGGAAGCTCTGGAGACCTAACCTGAGACTTCTGGATCTATAGCCAGGGACTCTTACTAGACCACAAAGAAAGTTGTTTTTAAACGGGTTATGTTGCCATAAAAAAAACACTTCAGATAGCTTCTACAACCGTTTATCATTGATAATATTTTCTAGCCTCCGACAATTGGGGGTATGTGCCAACCAACCCCCCCTCCCCCAAATTATTGGCTGGCTACGGGCTTGGTCGCATGATCCAACGCTTTCGGGTTCGACTGGACTGCCGATGAAGGGGAGATCGAGATTTGAATCTCGGTCTGGTGTATTTAAGATGTATTTTATAAATGTTTTCTCACTCTACCTTCAGGCAAGTGAAGGTACTCTTCCTTTATATTTAAACTTGATAATACATCAAACATTAGCGAAGTTAGTACAACATAAGCGTTTACCCAGAACTAGAAGTAAGACGTAGTGCTAAAAACAACAGCAATACGAATTTGGCTATTGGTAATAAAATAATAGGTAGTAAAATCAATTTTGGCATCGCCTATTGTGTGCTTTTTTT
>CABFWB010000322.1:95845-159548 GCA_902151455.1 Timema bartmani
GGGGGATCGATGTATACTCCTCACACAACTGGAGAGAGTATGTGAAAACCCACATAGTATCCTCTACCCTTCAAGCTCACCCAGTTGGAGCTCGAAGTCTGGCCCCCCTTGAGCAGACGCACACTAGCTATTGCTCACCCCATGTGCCATTGTTTGGAACTATACGGCGGTGTGTATATATGTGTGTATGTGTATGTGTATATGTATTATAAAGGAGGGTTGCTATGCATGTGCTATTGTTCATTGGTAGATAATGTAGAGCTTGTTTTGAAATTAATGGGAAGCGTTTTAAAGATATCTAAAAATGAAAGAAAACATAGAATTTATTTTCAAAGTAGAGTATTTTTAAACAAGATAGCGTTGATGCAATATATATATATATATATACAAACGTTTGATTTTTATTGATTGTATACATGTATAAGACAGATAAGGGTGATGGTAAGTCACTTTTAAAATGTGAAACGAAGTCAAAGCAAAGCTTGAAATATCGATAAAATGTTCAAACTGAAGTTGAAGATAAGGTGTTTATTATTGTTACACGATACTACTTCAGTTGTTAGATTTTTCATAAAATACAACTAGGTAAAGAGAAAGGTTGTTGATGAAATTCAAAGCATACTATCTTATTTCATGTTGACATATTTTAATATATCCGTTCGAAAGTTATAGAGGTGGGTATAGTAATAATAATAACTAATATTGCAAAATGTCATGTTTGGTAAAATATTTCAAATATGTTCTCAAAGAGACAAACCTAAGCAACCTTATCCTGAGCTAGCTTTATCCAATCGACCTCATTACACACTATCCCTATCTTGAGCTAGTTCCATCCAGTCCACCTCATTACACCTTATCTCTATCTTGAGCTAGTTCTATCAAGTCCACCTCATTACACTCTATCCCTATCTTGAGCTAGTTCCATCTAGTCCACCTCATAACACCTTATCTCTATCTTGAGCTAGTTCTATCAAGTCTACCTCATTACACCCTATCTATATCTTGAGCTAGTTCTATCCAGTCCCCCTCATTACACCTCATAACTGTCTTGAGCTAGTTCTATCCAGTCCACCTCATTACACTCTATCTCTATCTTGAGCTAGTTCTATAAAGTCCACTTGATTACACCCTATCCCTATCTTGAGATAGTTCTATCCAATCCATTTCATTAAACCGTATGTTTGCCTTGAGCTAGTTTGATATTCGATTACCTTAACAATATCTGGGTACCTGCATCGGTAGCAGCATGCTATAAGGCGTCACTCTCGTGTTGGACTAGACTGCCGATAACAGAAACATGAGGGCTTGAATCCCAGTCGAGTGTACTGGGTGTGGTTTATCCAAAAATAGTTTTCCACTCCCCATCCACACAAATGCGGGTACACTTCCTCTAAATTCAACATTCACCTTCCCTAACTCCCTAGTGGAATTAGTACAGATGAGTAAATCCTGAACAGGGAGTAAGAAATATTGTTAAAATATCTGGTGATGAATATGTAACTATGTAACTTATTATTATGTAACCCCATCTACTTTGCATCATCTTAATTTATTTTTGATCCGTATATGTTCCTAAAACCTTGTTTTTGAACACTATTAATTTTGAACACTCTTTAATTTATTCTCGTCATGTAAGTTAATAGACCATGTTTCATAAACATAAAGAGCGACCGGTAAAAATTATTGTTTTGTATATAGTGAGTTTTACAGTGGATGCAAAGTAATGTAATTCCAGCATTGTTTTAAACTTAACAACTTAAAGTTATCGGTATTGTATTGTATATACCGCACTGACTTTAAAGTTGATCCACAGTTTTGAATTTTTGGGGGGGGGGTTAAAAATTAAATTATTTAAAATTTTTTGGAATTTTCCCGTCGGTTACAGGCTAGAAGCTATAAGTTTGCAAAATTTCAAATTTCTAGCCCATCTGAAAGTGGGTAATGTCAGTGAGTCAGTGATACAGCCATGTGGCTTTATAGTAGTCAATACAATATCTGTCTAGAAAATAGCGGCATTAGATGAAAAACCTTTTAAATGAAAAAAAAAAGTTAACATCGAATTCCCGGACATCCTTGACAGATATTCAACAACTGTTGATGTCACCATGTGAAGAAAACTAAACTCTATAGTTCTACTGGAGCAATATTTGATTAATTTTGGCCAAAAATGTTTTGATATGAAATCTGTAAAAAAACAAACACTGAGTTTGTTCACGTCCCTTACACTCCCATCCAACATTGACATAGACATAGACATAGACATAGACATTGTCTACTTAGCGGCTTCAAGGGTAGGTTAGGGTATTAAAATGCATCCGCAGAAGCTAATAGAAGGGATAGGAAATTCAACAATCGGTGTATCCAGATGATAGTTGAGCTTTGCCCTCCTCATCAACAGAATTCCAGTCAATTGGAAGTTTGGTGCCTTAAACCGTGTAACCACGTGCGTGGGTGTAATTTTCCAAGGTTTAACTTTTCAAAGATTCCCCACTAGCATAGTTATGAAAGGATTAGGTTGAGGAACTGTTTGCATTTATTGCTTCTGAAATGTTCTTCTTTCATTAAAAAAAATAGTTTTTTCTATAGTAGTACATAATTGCCCACTATTTAAGTAGGTTCAACCTTTTTTTTTTTAATCCCTGGGTCTTACTACCTGTTCAGGTTGTACACAAAATGATTTTAATTTATCTTCTTCAAATTTCCCTTCTTAAAAAATCTATTCTTCTAACTTTACTCACCTGACCCCACCATGAATATATATATATATTCGCAAAATGACCCTAAGGATTATTCTTCACAAAAATAAGTGATTATATATATATATATATATATATATATATATATATATCTGTGTTCATTAGGTTAATGTTGATCTCTAATCCTCGGTCCCGGCACAGATTTATCTGATTGCAAACCCTTCCTTCACCTCTGACAAGACGTGTATTAATAACAACCTGTGAATGTTTGGAATGCCAGACCTCCACCGTGGTTCGGATCTTACGTTAAACTGTAGGTCCTCAATTTCATCTCACAATCGCCCTACCATTCATTGCACATTAGCGTAAGTGCATATAACCCGAACGGGTAGTAAGACGCGGTGATGATAGTAATAATAATAATAATAATAATAATAATGTCGATCTCAGCAGTCTTAGGGTAAAGTGCTCGCCTTGGGGCTTTTATGTTCATGGGTTCGAACCCAGCTGAGGTTGACGATTTTCTCTTGAGAGATAAAGATCTGTAGCACAACTTCCTTCGGGGAGGGGGGGGGTATGTAAAACCGTCGATCCTATATCGTCTGTGGTAGGTAAAAGATCTCTTGAACATATGTGAAAACACCTTTCCGCCAAAATAGGTAAGTTCGTTTGAAGCTAGCTCTTAGAATTTCAGTGCTGAAGGCAGCTGGAAACCACCGCACATTCTTAACTTCCCTAGTGCATGTGCTTTCCACCAGATGGTGTGGGCAGCACTAACCAGCCAAAGGACTGAGTGCATGCCCAGCTTCGGATGAATGGGAAGCACATCCAACCCACATTTGGGTGGCAGACTCATCAATCAATTAATTACGTTAATATGCTGGCACTGGGGTTTTAATTATAAATGCGATATATTCAAAGAAAGAAGGATAAAAAAATTGGCACTAATAAAATAGCTTATAATCTACCTAAAGAGAGAAGTTGGGGAACCCCATTGTGGGTAAATGATCCACCTCAAATCCCATAATCACCGTAACAAAAGGGCAAACCAAATAGGATTACAATCGAATTATGTTTGTATTATAAAAGCTGGTAATATAATATCACTGATTAAATAATATTAATTTCACAATGGTATGATCTTTTATATCAACTGGTATTCATTTAAATATAGTTGAAAAATTATTCTTGGTAACGGGATTCAAATCCTGAACATGTTATGAATCCTTGTTGGATCGGTGGTAGAGCATATGTAGTGGTATTCCAAATGTACAGGGTAAGGTTCCCGTGTATAACTGAATACCTGCCCAACGTAGTCTGAAAGATTCGACTACCCTAAAGCTTGATTCAAACGTTCGCCGAAAATATAAAGCAGCATCTGCTTGAGTAGCGCAGCAATTTACACGCTGTATGTTGACCCATGATGCATTGCAACGCTAACTTAAAACAGCTGATTATAAACCTATTTTATTTTCTAGTGTCTAAACATATATTTTATATCATTCTCCCGATGGATGTTTACAAATTATAATGCTGTGTCGTGGCACAATCCAATACATCGATACAAGCTTTACATTAACGAGTTATTTCAAATCTCCTCACAACGGACAACGTAGCTGTCAGCTAGCTTCTGGCTCTACAGCGCATGCGTTGTCAAATGCGCATGCGCACTGATTTGAGATAGTTGGTTCTGAGATTTGATTGGTCCTCCTGTGTCGAACATTTCAGGCAGAGCGGACAAAGTAGACATGAGTTGAACGTTAGCGAAACAGCTCGCGCCGATCAGGTGGAAGTCTTGTGATTGGCTTAGAGCTAGTCACGTGACCACGTTTTTGTTCTGCGCTAGTTTTTCGGCGAACGTGTGAATCCAAAGTGAAAATGTCTGGTGATTGGGAACTCTAGATTCGAAACTTCACCGGATGTAATGAAGGTTTTTTTTTCCCCATAAATTGTTTACCATTCTCCATACATGTAAGTCTGGATGCATTTCTTCACATTTATTTTAAATTGTGCCTTTCTCATTCCTAATACATTAGCATGATTAATATTATATGCATATGGCTCCACAGGATGGAAAAAAAAATCAATGAAAGGATCACCCGCATCAGTGACAGAATGGTTTAAGGCAGGGATGTGGCCTTTTGAGATGTTCGATGCGGCCTTTTCAAATAGTCTTTTAATTATGTCTTTTCATCGTTTATAAATTATACATTCTCAAACTCAAGCTATATTCCTAAAATATAATAAAAGGAAATGTTTTGTTAACTGTTGAGATGTTTAGTTTGTAGAACTTTATTCTTGAATGACTTTTTATTAGATTTTATAATCCATATTACATGATGATGATCGCATTCTGACATCAAATATTGTATAAAAAGAGGTATCGTAAAATGTAAACACTTTCACATTAATAAACTCTCTTTGCTATTTTGTGTATATGTCACAGGAAAAGTAGATTGTTAGGTAGAGTTGACTCGGCCTAGGTAAAGTCGACTCTTACTAAATGTATCAGTAAAAGTTGATAGAGAATAAACAGATCAACTTTTCCTAGGAAGAGTTAACTATGCCTGCTGTGGTTTAGTAAAAGTTGATTCCGCGATGTTGCTCTCCACATGCGACTTCGCGCGCATATCTTTGTTTTGAATATCCCAGCTCTATTTGTTTACTGTTGTTTTCTAGGTTAGGTTAGGTTAGGTTAGGTTAGGTTAGGTTAGCTCTGCAACTCAAAGTGTCACAAATCTTTACCTTGCTGTAATAAATAATAAATATTTATATCTCTCTTTGTATCATAAAGGTTTTGCTTTTTTATTTGTTTTTTATTAGGTAGTAGACCATTTCCTTGCAAAAAGTCAACTTTTACTAACTCAAGGTAGTAAGAGTATACTTTCCCTAGGTACGGTCAACTCTGACTAGTAAATGTTGATCGAAATTCATCACTTTTCGCTTTTAATCAACTTTTACTAAAAAGACCAGTAAGAGTCGACTCGGCCTAGGTAAAGTCGACTCTTACTGGAGAATCTACTTTTCCTGTAACATATACACTTCGCTGAGTATTTAATTTCAACAACCCAACAAAAGACTAAATAATTTTTCTGGGGCGGGGGGAGGGTAAGGTTGAATGTGCTAAAGTTTTTCACGGGTTAACTGGTTTAACTAAATTATTAATATTAGAAATAATCAAACAACAATTACTTAGTAATTTCAAGATTAAATGTGTTTTTAAAGTTTAATTTAATAAATGAATGTTGGTCCTGTATATCTAGTACTAATATGGAGTTGCTTGGACTATTATTTTTTTTCTGAATCGTTTTGAACCCCCACCCTCTATTACTGAGGCTCCGGTGTTCCCGGAGTGCGCATAGCTTCCATTCGGTCGTCCTTCATCACCAAACTTTTGAGAAATACTGCTTTAGACCGAAGCTGGTTTTTATATATTAATACCCGCCTCAGTGGCGTAGTTGGCTAACGCGCTAGTCGTGTTGAGCTCGACCGCCGAGGACAGGGAGATAGAGGTTCGAATCTCGGTCGGTTGAACTGGGGGGGTTTTTCCTAAATGGTTTTCCACTCTCCATCCACGCAAATGCGGGTTCACTTCCTCTAAATTCAACCCTCCCAATTCCTAATCCATTAGAGTAATTAGTACTTAAGCGTACAACCCGAACGGTTAGTAAGACGCGGTGCTAAATATTATTATTATATATTAATTGCGCATTAAATACTCCATTGAACAGATTTATAAACCTGGTGGTAAATGCGCAGCTTAAATAAAACTTAAGACTTCCTTGGCGTAGTTTTTTTTAGCACCGTGTCCTACTATCCATTCGGGCTAGACACTTATGTACTAACTACGCTAATGGCTTTAGGCATTTGGAAGGTTACATTTTAAGGAAGCGTACCCGCATTTACGTTTAGGGAGAATGAAAAATCATTTTAGTACACCCGAGTGAGATTCTAGCTTTGATCTCCCCGTGATCAGCAGTCTAGTCTACTGCGAGAGTACTACTTTAGACTATGTGGCCACCGATGAGGGTCTTAGCTTAGCTAAAATATTAATTAAAACACAGCGATGTTAATTATGCAGTACGACCAGACGGAATACTCGTAGATCCCATCACGGTGAAGAAACACATAAGAGAAGAATGAAGTTGAACACAAAATGAGTGACAAAATACACTCAACTCAACTTAAAAAGTCAACGACAGAAGGGCCTTAAGGTAAAAAAATAATCATTTTGAGTATCGCTAGAAACACAAGATAAAAAAAAGCTTTTTTTTTTCTGATTGAAGTATCATGTCTCTTCACAAGTAGGGGAGGTGATAGGACTGGGAGGTGCTTGGAAAAGAGTGAAAGGAAGCGATGAAGACGACAAAAGTGATGAGTTTGGCCTAGTTTGAAAGTGACAAGTCTTAGCTCAAGGCATTCCCTTTAACTTTCTCTTCCGAACGTTTGAAAATACCTACAACCCTAATCTACCATTTTCACTACAGCCTGGTAGTTGAGCACAACATTTGTTTTATTATTATTGTTATTATTTTCCCCGCCATACCTTACCCCCCGTCGAGTTTATACCAGATTTAACTAAGCTAGAAATTAGGTAGAATTTATAAGAAATGAATTGGAATTTTCTTTGAGGGATAAAGGACACCGTCTAGATATTAACACCCCCAGTACACCCGGCCTAGAATCAATCCCCGATCCCTTCATCACAGGCAATCCAGTCCAACACGAGAATGACGTGTGAGACCGTGCTATCATAGATGTAGGTAGATAAAAAAAATCACTTTTAAGGTGACCTGGTGGTCTAGGGGTAAGGTTTCACACTTCTGTGATCGGGGTCTGGGGTTCAATCCTTGGTCCCGGCACAGATTTATCTGATTGCCAAACCCTTCCTTCACCTCTGACAAGACGTGTATTAACCACAACTTGTGAATGTGAGGAATGCCAGGCCTCCACCGTGGTTCGGATTCCACGTCAAACTGTAGGTCCTCCATTTCATCTCACAATCACCCTACCATGGCACATTAGCGTAAGTGCGTACAACCCGAACGGGTAGTAAGACGCGGTAATAATAATAATTTCACTTTCATCCGCTTCGGTGGCCGCATGGTCTAACGCGCTACTCTAGCAGTAGACTAGACTACTGATGACGAGTAGATCAAGGTTCGAATCTCGGTCGAGTGTAATGAGGATGTTTTTCCAAAATTGTTTTCCACTCTCCTTCCACGTAAATGCGGTTACACGTCCTATAAATATTACCTTATTTATCCCTTAAACCATTAACTTAGTACATAAAAATATAACCCGAACAGGTAGGATTATGCGGTGCTCTAAAAAAATATTAGCAGTGGCATCATAACTACTTATATTTAATTGATTTTTTACTTTGTAAGTCCACACAAGTGCTATTAAAAATCGCTTTAATTAAAATCTCGGGACAATGAAGGTAGTTCAAATTATTAGTGACAGTATCATCGGAAAAGTCGTATTGGTAAACACAGTAAAAAAATATAAAAAAAACACCCTTTGTACACTACTCAGGTAATTGAACCCTGACCTTCCCGTGAATGGTGACCAAGCAGACCACAGCAGATACTTGTTAAGAAAAAATTATTGGTAATAAATAGATCTTTAAGACAAGACTTATAAATGATTATGTAAAAAAACATCCTGTATGCTCTTGTTCTAGAGCCATTTCTCAAGAAAAAATTTCTTTCTTTCTCTGAAGCCTTATAATAGTGTTCTATACCTCGAGTGAGGGGGTTGGGTTCGTTACCCTATTGGAGTTTAAATAAAAAAGACGCTTCAGCCTTATCCATAAAATCGATTAGAAATCAGTTGAAGGGTTACGTTTATCTAACTTTTTTTTATCACGGCATCTTAATACCAGTTCGGATTATACGCTTATGTACTAATTACCCTAATAGCTTTAGGGATTAGTAAGGCTATATTTAGAGGAAGTGTACCCACATTTGCTTGGAGGGAGAGTGAAAGACCATTTTGGGAAAACCATCCTTATTAAAACTGACCAAGATTCTAACCTCAATATCCCCGACATCGGCAGTCTAGTCCAACACGAGGGTAGCGCGCTAGACCATGTGGCCATTGAAGCGGGTGTTAATAAATATTTTTTGTCATGTGGGCCCTGATTTTAACACTAAGAATGTCCCAAACATACTAGATATATAGATGAAAATACGCAGGAAAATAAAAAGGGCTCTATATTTCTATAGCTTGGGACTACTTCTCTGAATAATCTTTTCAAATGTATTCAACCATTTGTTATAAGCGGCGACAAAAGCTACACATAGTAAACATACCCTTCCGTTGTTATGTAGAGTGTCGCCAATGCTGTCAGAGAAATATCGGGTATGCAGTGGCTTGTTGCCAGAGATGATGCAGAGGAACCATGCCATAAAACATTAAAAAACAAATATTTCTTCGAGTAGCCCTACATATTGTGGAGTCATTTTGCTTATTAAAATATAGGTTTTAGAGATATGTTTTTAATATATTTTTATATTAATTTATATTGGTTTCTTATAAAGAATATTAAAAATATACTAATTAAGAAACTAATAATAAGGGCTTGACTGGGCTATATTGATTTGTTGCTAAGTTTTCTGAAAGATTAACCAGTACTAATGTACCGTTGTCCAGGGCACATCCGAATGTACTAATCGTACATCCTTTCCGTGGAGGCTCTTTCCATGTCCCAATGAGATGAGGTAATGGTGATAGTATGACGGGTTGAAGCAGCTTAAGACTAACTAACCAAACCCGGTGACCATGGAAATTATTCCCTTTTCAAGAAATATCCACCGGTACAAGCTAGGAATTGAACCCGGTACCTCTAGGTCAGCAGTCAGGGGCTCTGACCACTACACTAGGAACTATCTAGAATAATTACGTAATTATAGCCCAATTTCTTTATGAATAACCATTCGGTAGCCTCTTTTCCTAAACGAATCCTACTATAAAATAGGAAAAAAACTATTTTCAGTCAACTATTCAAAAGAAAATGGGGATATAGAAATATCAATGATCACAGTTTGGGCCTAAAATGCCAAACCTATTTTTTGTCTTCACATATCAAGAGGAATTATTGTAATAGTGAAAATTATTAGCCTCGATCATATGATGAACCTTTATGTTTTATGTGTGCCCGAACCGAAAAGAGTGGATTATACAATTCTGTCTCTCTGTCTATTTGTCCCCAAGTCTGTGTGTCTGTCTGTCCCTGGAAACAAATCTCAAATAGCTTGATTGATTTCGTTCAAACTTAATATCTAGATGTTATAGGGCAATACCTTGGTATTTTTTTAAAATATATTTTGATTATAGACCTTATATTAAGGGTAGTTTACTAAAGAATCATTTTTTGAATTTCAAATTTTTCAAAAATGGCTATAACGATTTTGTTTAAAATACAGTTTCTATCTAAGGTGTGTTTGAGCTCCTAAATAACACTACATACTTGGTTTTCAGGTAAAATGTTTTAAAGTGTACCTATTTTAATTATTATGAGTGATTTTCGTAAATTTGAAATATTTTGAAAATGGCTCTAACGATTTTGTTCAAATCTATATCCAGGGATTGGCTTACATAACAAATCAAATTGTATACTTGTTTTTTTAAAGAAAAATTCGCTAAACGGTAGTTTAATAATGACTGTTTTTTCTATTAATTTGAATATTTAAAAAAGTTCTAGCGATTTGGTTAAAAATGGGTATAAGTTAAGTATTTTATATTATAAATATTAATATAGATTTGGTTTTAGAAAAAAAAATTGTTATAATGTTTCAATGATAACTAATTTTTATAAAGTTTGATATTATTTAATATCTCTTTACAATTTTGTTCAAAATTTTGACAAATGACTATTTTACATGATCAATAATAATGTATGCTTATTGTTCTAAAATAAATTAATTTAAGGGTAGTTTGTTTATGGAAAATAAGAGAAAAAATAATTTTTTTAAATTGACCTTGAAGATTGGGTTCAAAATGGTTATCTGGCAATAAATTGTTTATGATAAATAAAAATAGATTTTTATTTTATAGATTAAAACTAAATTTAGGCTAGTTTACGAATAACTGATTTTTAAAAACTTGAAATTTGTTCAAAATATTTGAGCAACTTTTTTTAAAATTCATATACAAAGAGTGTTTATTGTGAATAAAAATATTGTGTTGCTGTTTAAATGTGGAAGACTTACTTAATGGTTATTTACTGAAAACGTATTATTAAAAAATTTCTTTCAAGCTATACTACACTATAATTAGAAAAAAAAGTAAGATTGGGTTGTACCGTTTATTATTCTTTCTGTTTAGAAGTGTAATTTTTGAAACTTTTTCCACCGCGTCTACCCAATCACTCGGATTAAACGCGTAAATATTAATTACACTAGTGTCTTAGAAATGAAGAAGGTAGAATTTAAAGGAAATATACTAGTGTTTTCTTTGAGGAAGTGGTAAACCAATTGGGAAAAAAAAACACGCTGGTTCACCCTGCCAGGATTAGAAATCCCAATCATCCTGTCTTCTGCAAAACAGCCTTTTGCGATATTAACGCCCTAAACCACGTGGCCACCAAAGTGGATTCATCTTCCAGCTAAATTAGTTAAAAGTTAAGAGTTGAAGAACTTACTAAATTATATTACGTGTATTCTTTGGTTGGAATTTGGTGATGAAGAATGTAAGTAGCTACAAATTCTCTCACTAAGGTTATGAAGACTTTTACATTATAGCAAGGAACTCAGTTGTAAATTTTCCAGCAATTGTAGGAGAATTAATTGAAATATTTAGTGTGTTTTTGGGACGGGGAACTATAGTGAACTTTTACCACAGACACCAGACCTGTTTTACTTCGTATGAAGATGACTTTACGTTAATTTGGTTGTTTTAATATATGAATACATAAGGTATAATAAATTCTTTAGATTTAAATAATGTAACTACTATTATTTTCAAAAATCCTACTGTCACACACCCTCGTATTCACCCATTCATCCTCCAGGGTTCAACCTCCAAGCACCCAAGGTTTCCACTTGACCTTGAAACTCGAACCATAAGCTATATAAGCCATCCACCTAGATTTTAGGGTCAACAATTCCAATAAACGACCATCAACATGTTAACATGTCCAATGGTATCGCCGTTTATAACATGACAAATAGGATTCCCTCTAGTGTCAGCAAACAAGCTAGTCGGCCATTAAGTTTGGTGAGCATAAGTGGGATTGATGAATACATCTGGTATCACAGGGGGCAATTTAACAAACGGGATTATAGATAATGGGAACATAGGAGATGCCTAGTTACTGTTCTGCCATTAAAACACAGAAGAACAGTGGTAATTTGCTTAACAAATAATTAGGGCGAAGTTTCTAAGAATTTTATTTTCAAATCAATGCCTATACTTATCGGAAACTTGACTTAGAAAAACATTATCTATGTATGTAATCTAGATCTATACTTTCTATTATAGATTGTTTTCTTAGCTTTTGTTTGCAAAACATAATTATATCTGAATATTTAAATCATATTCATCCTAATTTTATCATAAAAGGTGTGCTTTTATGAATGATGATCATCTTTGCCTGAGTGTCTGCCTGTTTCTTTGCTTTGCCGTGTCTGTGTTGATAGATTTAGACTAATTAAAGTATTTTCGTTAAAACTTGCTACATAAACTAGTGAAGATAGGAAGTTTTATAGAATAGATCATGCACTCACAAATTTCGTTGGTAGATCTGGCAAAATATTTTCTTCCTTTATGCTTAGAGCTTAGACAATGCTACTAAAAACCAATGATCAACCCTCTTAGGTGGCCACGTGATCTAATGCGCTACTCTCGTTGACGGGGATATCGAGGTTCAAATCTCTGTCGGATGTACTGAGGGGGGGTTTCCAAAAAGGTTTTCCACTCTCCCTCCATACCAATGTGGGTACACGTACTATAGATATAACCTCTCTACTATCTAAAACCATTATAGTAATTAGTACATAAGCGTATAAACCGAACAGGTATTAAGACTTGGTGATAAAAAAACAAAATGAGCTACATTTCGGTTATGTTATAACATTTTAAGTACTGTTAATTTTGAAATACTTTTATTTATTTTTGTATCTATAAATTTTTATATTTAATAAAGCAAATTTTGAATATTTTACTTTTTCATGATAATATGCCAATGTGGAGTTACGTTTTCTGAAAATATCGTTTGTAACGTATGAAATAATACACGAATATTGAGTCATAAAAAAAGATCTCTCAACGGGCAACAAGAACCTTTAAAATTTGCTTTATTCATATTACTAAGGGTTATGTAAGAGACTAACTCAAATCGAACTCTGTTATTTTTTTAATTATTTTTTATTTTCGTATTTATCTGAGTGTGGGTCTGTCTCTGCTATAACTTTTCTATTTATGAATGGTTTCAACAAAACTTGGCACACAAACTTACCCCTACAAAGACCTTTCCTCTTTGCATTTTATATCGCCTTTAGTACCATCGTTGCAAGACTAGGGGTGCTCAAAATGACAAATGATACGTATTCGTTCATAGTTTTTGGCGAATAAAACAATATATTTCATAATGTCATAATTTTTAAAGGTCAATTTATATTTCAATTTCTGTCATACAAATTTCCTACGTCCATTCTAATAATTTAAATACAGTTATTTTGGTTTTACTTTGACATATTTCTAGCCATAAGGGTGCCAACATTTTCACTAAAATGTTGTTTTATGTTGGTCAGCACACCCATAAAAATGTGTTAGCTACCTATTTAAATATATTGGAAGCCATCACAGATAAATTATGCTGCCAGATCGATTAATTATTGTTCACACCACGGATTAAAGTTTCCCGTGAACAATTAGCCTACAAGTTAAGGAATGCAAGCAGTTGTTAGGTAATGTTAGGGATTCGACATGGAGATATTAAAACAAGATTTTCCTAATTAACCTATTTAGGTGTAAGTATAGGCTACGCGAGCTAAGGACAGAATTTTTTACAGTTTCTTTTTGTATCAAAACTCTTTTTGGCCAAAATAGATTTTAAATAATTCTCCAGTACAAACATAGAGTTTAATTTTCTTCAAATGGTGTCCTCAACATTTCTTGTATATCTGTCAATGGAGTTCTGGAATTCAATGACGTATTTTTCCCTTCGTTTAAATATTATCTCAACAAATGTTGCTATGCTCATGAAATATATTCAAGAACTGTTGATATCATCATGTGAAGAAAATTAAACTATGTTTATAATAGATAAATATTTTAATTATTTTGTCCATAAGGTGTGCTGATATAAAAACTACAAAAATACTTACCTTTCTCGCGTTTCCTAATCTCCAACCTTAAGGCTTCTGTATAAATTTAATGGATTGCAAGCCGAGTTGCTAAAATAAGTTTAAGGGATGCAAGTAATTTATCTGTGTAGATCACAATTTTCTCGTTAAATTGCATTGGTAAAAATATATAAATAATATAAGATAATAATAATGTAATGATGTAATATTGAAACTGTCAATCCTTTTCCCTTTATTTGATATGTTTGTATACTGGTGACTTATTAATATTGATATGTTAAAAATAAAAATTGATCACGCTTTACTAACCATTCTGGTACACGCACACTAAAAATAATAAAAACTTTTCGATAGTGGTTGGAACCAAATAGTTTTAAATTTATTCATGTGATAAAATATGTATGTTTTGGATAAATTAGATTATTTTGGATACAATTTTTTTTTTGTAATTTAATATATTTTTATTTTATTATTTAATATATGTTTATCATTCAAATTTATTCTTTACAACCTCGGTGGTCTTGAGATAAAGCACTCGCCTCAGAACCCGAAGTTAGTGAGTTCAAACTCAGACGGGGTCATCGAATTATTCTTGAGCGATAAAAATCCGTAGCACAACTTCCTTCGGAAGGGAAGTAAATCCGTTGGTCCCAAGGCAATTTTGGCATGTAAAATAACCCTGGAACAAGTAAATACCTCTCCCGGAAAATGTTGATAATCCCTTTCATAGATATTCTTGTGTACTGATGTAATCAATAGGTAGAGAAAGTGCACGTTAAATATTTCAAATAAATAAATGTTTTCTTAACATTTAGTAACTTGATAGATATTTTGTTTGTGCATAGGCAAGGTTAGGTTAGGTTAAGTTAGGTCACATTGATTAATTTAGTCAATTATCTCAGAATTTTTCAAAGCAAATACAATCCAAGGCATCATCCTCGTGGAATAATGTTGCCACATTATTCACCCATCGTGTATTTTGCAAAGTTCTTTCGCAATGTCCATTCTTTTCATTAGTTTAAATAGCCCTTTGGCTCTGTTTTAAACGTCAACTTAGCATTCATCTCTCAATATTCAGACCAAGTGGTGCAGAGATCTACCACTGATCGCTATCTATCCAGTGGTGAATAATTTGGATAGAGTTTCAGAATCTATTTCAATCTCTGTTGAACTTGTCCACTAATCTCCGGAGTGTCTGGAGGTTCCTTGAATCTGGTCGAGCACTGTTTGGCTGACTGCCAACTATCCGACCCATTGGCCGAATCAGGTGTCACCCAGACTAAAATCAACCCGACCTTAAACATCCAACTTATCACTTCTACAAAGAGGAAAGTGGGGGAATGACCCAGACCCCACAACCTTTTACGACGAATTGAGTGTGAGAAATAGGAGGGGAGATGTTTCCAATCCCATTTCACAGGAGATCTAAGATGTAATCTTCCAAGGCACCTCGGAGTGAAATTTGCCGTTTTACTTGGTTTATAGACTAGCTCTTTTTTTGGGATATTAGCAGAAAACCGATTTGGATTTACTTATTGACTTACTCTATGGCCTTGGGAACACAAAGGTTAATTGCAGTACTTACAAAAGAACGCCCCTATCCCTATTTTGAGCAATATATATCCAGTCCACCTAATTACACCTTATCCCTATCTTGAGCTGGTTCTATCCAGTCCACCTCATTACACCCTATCTATTTCAGGTCCATTCTAATGTTATCCTCCCATTTGCGTCTAGGTCTTCCCAATAGTCTCTTCCCACTGGGTTTGCCAGTCAATACCCTGAACAAGGTTCTAGAATCTTTCATTCGCACTGCATGCCCTGTCGATCTCAGCCTGTGAAATTTGATTATCCTAACAATATCTTGTGATATATACTGGGTATGCAATTCATCAATATGTAACCTCCTCCACTCCCAGTGGCTTCATCCCTATTTGGACCAAATATATTTCAAAGCATCTTGTTTTCGATTATACTAAATTCCTTTACGTCATGCAAAGTAAAAGATACCATGATTTTGACTTAACAAATAAAATAATAGCTTTAATAAAACAAAATGTTTTTTTCATCCCGTTTCACTATTCGTTCGGGCTATACGCAAGTTTATATACATATAATAAGTTTGGTTATGGGGAAGGTTTTAATTTAGAGAAATGTGTTCCCAAATTAGCGTGGAGGGAGAGTGGAAAATAACTTACGGTAAAACAACCTCAGTATACTTGACCAGGATTTGAACCCCAATCTTCCCGTCATCGACAGGCCAGTCCATTGCGAAAGTGATTGATTAAATCATTAGACCACTGGAACAGGGAAAAAAAAAACAATTTCCTTTACAATTGGATTTGAAATGAACTGAAATGCTTTTGGATGTTTTTACACTGTACTTTACTAAATGCCCAAGTTAGTTTTTGTAATATATAGTTTTAGAGAAAATGCATCCTTATTTGCATGGAGGGAATTTATTATAAAACACCCTCACCGACGTTACTTATTACCTTATTAGATTAATTTACGATTTTTACAAGTACACTAAATAGTATTAATATTTTAAAGTTTATTTTTGATTCCATAGTACTCTGCCTACTTATAGGCCTATTCAAAGTAAACGTATATAACATACTTTGTGTAGTTAAAAAAAATTCGGTTTTAACTACAGGTCAGTGGTTGCATTTTTTCAGTTTTGAAGAAATTTAAATGTTATTCAAATTTATCTTTAACTTGTATTTAGCCATTAATATATGTGTCATTTTACACTTGGTGTTAATGTTATGATAAAGTGCCTGCGCCAAATACATACCTCAATATGATTGTACAATAAACTTTAACCCTTCTATGGCGGACTTTGAAAAAAAAAATCGTAAAAATTTGTAAAATATTTTCACTTATTTTATCATTATAATATCGCTCGTCTGAGTTACATCCTTTGTAGCCCAGTTGGTGGAAAGATCAGCCAGTACTAATGTATCGTTGTCCAGGAGACGCCCGAATGTACTAATCGTACATCCTTTCCGTGGAGGCTCTTTCCATGTCCCGATGAGATGAGGTGATGGTGATAGTGAGTATGAGGGTGATAGTGAGTATGAGGGTGTGGAACCAGTGGAAACAATTAAACCAAACTTAAGCCTAACTAACCAAACCTTGGTGACCATTGGGGTAGTTTTCCTTTCAGGAAAAATAAAACACCCAAGGTACCAGCCGGGAATCTAGCCCGGGAACCCAAGACCCGTAGCCAGATGCACTGACCACTAAACTATGGTGCCGGTTATTTTGTTTCTCAAGGGTGGTCATCCATGCACAGCTAGACACACATTGGAGTTCTACCTACTTCTTCATCATCAGATAATAAGCCAGACAACCTTGACATTTTGGTCTGCGTGCCACCAATGTGGTTCAAACTTTTTTTAGCGCCACGTCTTACTACGCTTTCGGGTTATACTAATTACACTAATATTTTGGGGATTATAAAGTTTTTAATTCAGGGAAAATGCATCCGTATCTGAGTGGAGGAAGAGTGTGAAACCATTTAGGCTAAAACCACCCTCAGTGCACCCAACCGGGATCGAACCACGATCTAATCGTCTTCGGCAGTTTAGTATATTGCGAGAGTAGCACCTTATACCATGCGGCCACCGAAGCGGGTCTCATATTGTTAAATTAGGTATTTACGATTATAGTAAATATACTAAAAACCTAACACCAATGTTATTTTGACTGAAGTAGCCCGCATTTGACACATTTTAGTGAATATGTATGCTGGCTACGCTTAAGTTGACCGTAGGCAAGCTGCCAACTATGGAAATCAACTGTGCGAATTTATTATTTTAAGTGTTTCTGGTGTAGATTGTACCCTGGCATCCTAGGTCAGAATCAAGCACTTGAGCCCTTCCTCTACTTGATAGAGACAGTTAATTAATTATATTTTGATTTATCTTTCTGAATCGACTGATTATATCAGCACACGACTTATAAACTAACTTAAATCTAGAACAGACACAACACCCAGCGCCCAGCCGTTGATTCATCACTATGAAAGGGTAAACCCACTTTTCACCAATGACACATTTTTCGGCCATGTCAGGAATTGAACTCGATACCCTTAGCTCAGTAGACATATATACTTCTGGTTGAGATAAGTGTTGGACAAAACGGTTAATTGAAGGGGAAAATTTTCGCTTTTCAATGTTTTTTGTGGAATTATTAGATTTTTCGTTTCAAAAGCCAAAATTAGTTATCAAATACAATATCCGGTTGTGACCAAAACCACAAATTACTGTTTTTATTTAAAGAAACTTAAAGAAAGTTCACTATTTAGGTTAATTCAATATAGTAAATGCATTGGAAATTTGCCACTAAAAATTAGTTAATTGTTTTAAACCCTTAAATATCTATGTTAGTAAATTTCGTATCCATTTTGGCTTACGCCGTGTTTTCAAATAATAAGCATCATTTAACTGCTGCGGGACCACTAAATGTTTACAATAAAAATCAGTGCTTCAGTAGACAGCCCTTTTAATATATTAGTCCTATTCATTAGGCATTTACATTTTTAAACAGAAAACAATGATATAATTAGAAATTATGTATTTCTTTTGGAGAATCTAGAAACTTGTTCAGGGTATTGAATATCAAACCCTATGGGAAGAGACCGTTTTTAAAATATAGGCACATATGGGAGGATAACATTAGAATGGACTTGAAAGAGAAGGGTGTAATGAGGTGGACTGGATAGAACTAGCTCAAGATAGAGATAGGGTGTAGTGAGGTGGACTGGATAGAACTAGATCAGGATAGGGACAAGGTGTAATGAGGTTGACTGGATAGAACTAGTTCAGGATAGGGATAGGGTGTAATGAGGTGGACTGGATGGAAATAGCTCAATATAGAGATAGTTGTAATTAGGTGGACTGGATAGAACTAGCTCAATATAGGGATAGGGTGTAATAAGGTGGACTGGATAGAACTAGCTCAAGATAGGGGTAGGTGGCATGCTTTTTTATGTTCGGTAGTGAATTTTTGAGTTGGCATAAACTAAGTAAGTAATTATCTTTCTTTTGGAAGTCAAATTCTTAAAACTTTTTATACAAATCAAAAAACATTAATCTAGATTCAACCTAGTTTTTAATTTTAAAAGGATATAATCTATTTCATATTTATCTGTTTAAAGTTAAACTCAAATATTTGTTAAATCTTAAAATAGACTTGAAATCTTGCAAATCTTAATATTGGATTTCTAAAGCTATATTATATATATATATTTTTTTTATTTGAAAGGGGTAGTACACATAATATTTCAAACATCCTGAGGGAACCAGGCCGGTAATATTTTCCACACAATTTTACGAGCTCAAGTCTAGAAGCAGGTGCAAGCTAGATCTTCGAGAATTCTTTGATAATACACTAGCTCGGAAATATTTTCACCGCATCATCTTTTTGATCTACTTCTAATCACCACAACGTTTGGGAACACGGAATCAATCTAAGGCTCAGGCTGGCTTGCCAGTGATAGGGATGTCGGGGTTTGAAACCTGTATCAATGAGCTGAAGGTGTTTTCTTTTTAAGTGATTTATACGCTTCCTCGACGCAAATGCGAGTACATTTCTTTTAAATTATAATTTCTTATTCTTAAGGAGTAAGTTTTAATAAAAGTCAAGTTGAGTTTTAAGAACTTTGCCTACGTTGTGAGTTATTTTGCGAAGCAGGTTGCATCTTAACTTGACGCACTTAAGCACTCAAAGCACTTAAGAAACAATGTACGAATTAGAAATAGATGAGGAAAGATGTGTGGTTCACCCTGTGAAACCTCTTGTTTTATCTGCTATAACAATTCTCCTCTTCCTCTGATGAGTATAAATAGTCACATTCTCATTTGTACCTGGACAGCATTGTCTTGAATTTAAATATTAGATGCTTCTTATTTCTTTTTCTTGGTAGGCACGATTAATGCTTTCATGGATTTTGTTTTCATCTTAATTCCAGCAAGAAGATCCATACAGGCCACTATCGTGAATAATCCAAATAAACTAATTAGTTAAGATTATTTTTTAGATGCGTTTACATAAAAACTACTTCAAGATAAGAAAAGTTTGACAATATAAGACTATTTTTAGAATTATCTAATAATTTATGGATTTGATTTCAACGTTATATCTTTATGAGACACTGAATGAATCGTAAAAATTTCTCTCTTGACTTTCCGTTACGTCACAGGTAGGCAAGAGGCGGAGCAAAAAACATCAATCTTTACACTCGCCTATTCAATTTTTTGAAACTGTACATACATCATTTTTATATTATATTATGTTCCATTTTAAATAGATCATTATTATTATATATGATAATTACTCCAATGGGATAGGAATGAGGAGGGAAGCATTTTAGATGTAGTCTAGCCGCATTTGCATGGAAAGAGAGTGGGGAACCATTTAGGAAAAACATCTTCAGTAGAGCCGACCTGGTTTTGAACCTAATTCTTCGCTTCATCAGCACGCCAGTCCAACATGAGTGACGCCTTAGACCATCAGACCATTGAAGCGAGTCAATTTTATTTAAGTCAGTTGAAATCTACATATGATTTCATTCTTTTTAAAACGATAATAATTAATTTTTCTTCACGAAAATTATGAGAAGATAAAAATGAGTCAACTCTTACATAGTTATTGTCAAAGATTTATTACAAAAAAGAAAAAGCTTTTGATTAACATCATCTTTTTCATCTCACTTTAAAGTAACTTAAGCTATTTATTGTATTATTTTATGTATAAATATAGATTTGTACATAAAATAATTATTATTGATATCAGCACCATTCTTCTAAGTCCATGCCACTGGTTGCAATAATGTCGGAGTCACCCTACTTAAAGAAACGCAGTCATAAGGGATTCCTAAATAGGGGTACACTCATTATAAGCCAAATCAAACTCTCGAATCATCATTGACCAAGACAGAGCAGGATTATCCGGGGCCTTTATAGCTGTAATTCGATTGTGTTTAAAGAAATGAGAAATTCTTAAATGTAGGCTTATGTGTTTTCTCTGTGTCGTTGCTACTCGCTCTGCTCGTTAGGGGCTCCGCCCCCAAACCCCTAGTGAGTTTTATTTGCAAGTGGATGTAGACTAATGTAATTCCAGCGTTGTTTTGAACATAACAACTTAAAGTTACCGGTATTGTATTGTATATACCGCACTGATTTTAAAGTTGCTCCACCGTTTTGAATTTTTTTTCGGGGGTTAAAAATTAAATTATTTAACTTTTGGGAATTTTCCCGTCGGTTACAGGCTAGAAGCTATAAGTTAAACAAATTTCAAGTTTCTAGCTCATCTGGAAGTGGGTACACATTAATGTCAGTGAGTGAGTGAGTGAGTGAGTGAGTCAGCCATGTTGCTTTATAGTAGTATAATATTAATAAATAAGGATTAAATTATTGTTTGCCCCACGTCTTACTACCTATTCTGGCTATACGCTTATATACTAATTACGCTAATGGGTTATGGATGAGGAAGGTTGAATTTATAGGAAGTGTAACCGCATTTGAGTGGAGAGTGTGGGAAACCATTTAGGAAAAACCACTCTCAGAACACTCGATATGGATAGAACTACTATCTCCCCGTCAGCGCCTTAGACCATGAGGCCACCGAAGTGGGTAAGGCTTTATATTGGGCCAAAAGCAACTTCGGGATAGTACATAAATTAATCATTTGTTTTGCTCTATACTCATACTAACATATTTGGTAGCATATATGTGTAAACAAAATAAATATAATTTTTTCTAGTTTTGAAATAAAAAATAAACAGTTTGCTAGAAATTGTTTTTTAACTAAACCTATAATTGACTTGTATCTTTTAGTTACAGTAATTACACTTAAAAAAATAACAAACCAACTTAAAAAAAGAAACAAAGAATAAAAAAAGAGGGTTTCTTCTTATTTAAATTTGCACTTTCTAGTCAGCATCAAATTAATAACTGATAACTTACAAACTCTATACATACAATAGTACATAATATTTAATAATGGCCTCATTTTTTTTTCATTCACAGGTCAGACACTGCAAAATGAAACGAACAGTGAGTTTATTTTTCTCATGAAGAATCTTGTCAACAAGAAGATTGTCACCCACCTCGGTGGCGTAGTTAGCTAACGCGCTAGTCGTGTTGAACTCTATTGCCGAGGATGGGGAGATCGAGGTTCGAATCTCGGTTGGGTGAACTGGGAGTGGTTTTTCCTAAATGGCTTTCCACTCTCCCTCCACGCAAAATGCGGGCTCGCCTCCTCTATATTCAACCTTCCCAATTCCTAACCCATTAGCGTAAATACTATTTAAGCGTATAGCCCGAACGGCTAGTAAGACTCGGTGCTAAATAAAAAAATAAAATAAGAAGAATGCTCATGAGTCAGCTGTCATTTGTTATGTTTCTGTTAGAGCCTTTTATTGATTCAAACAATTGTTCAAGTTAGTTAGTAAGTTGCAGATAGTTATTTGTCTTAGTTATTAATTTGGCACCGATATCTAAAAGTGAAAATTTAAAGAAAATTAGCAAAAGTATTATTTTTTACTTTTTAGTGCATTTGTTTATGATGGTTTGATTTATTTTTGTAAAAAAAAAAATTAGTTTTATTTTAAACTTATGGGTAAGTCTTTAAAAAACGCTGCCCGTATGGAAAAAAAAACCGTTCACAAGAAATGAAAAATGCGATAAACCTGCATCTTGGTAAAAAATAAGAAAAGGAATGCAGAGAAACGTCATAAAGGAAGAGAATCATACTGAGCTTAAGCTAAGGTACTCTGGAATGCGGGAATATGTTAATTCCAGGCTAGCTAGAGAAATGATGCACGAAAAAGAAGAGCGGCTCCATTTGATTCACAAGCGTATATCAAATGAGACTATCGAGCAACGATCACAGCGCCTCTCATTGATTCTCGAGCGCATATCAAATTAGACTGCCGAGCAACGATCACAGCGCCTCTCATTGATTCACGAGCGTATATCAAATGAGACTGCTGAGTAACGATCAGAGTGCCTCTAATTGATTCACGAGCGTATATAAAATGAGACTGCCGAGTAACGATCACAGTGCCTCTCATTGATTCTCGAGCGTATATCAAATTAGACTGCCGAGCAACGATCACAGCGTCTCTCATTGATTCACGAGCGCACATCAAATTAGACTGCCGATCAATGATCACAGCCCCTCTTATTGATTTACGAGCGTATGTCAGATGAAACTGCTGAGCAACGATCACAGCGCCCCTTATTAATTCACGAACTTATACCAAATGAAACTACCGAGCAACGATCACAGCGTCTCTCATTGATTCACGAGCGCATATCAAATGAGACTGCCGATCAATGATCACAGCCCCTCTTATTGATTTACGAGCGTATGTCAGATGAGACTGCCAAGCAACTATCACAGTGCATCATATTAATTCACGAACTTATACCAAATGAGATTACCGAGTAACGATCACAGTGCCCCTCATTGATTCACGAGCGTATATCAAATGAGACTGCCGAGTAACATTCACAGTGCCTCTCATTGATTCACGAGCGTATATCAAATGAGACTGCCGAGCAACGATCACAGTGCCTCTCATTGATTCACGAGCGTATATCAAATGAGACTGCCGAGTAACGATCACAGTGCCTCTCATTGATTCACAAGCGTATATCAAATGAGACTGCCGAGTAACGATCACAGTGCATCTCATTGATTCACGAGCGCATATCAAATGAGACTGCCGAGTAACGATCACAGCGTCTCTCATTGAATCACGAGCGTATATCAGACGAGACTGCCGATCAATGATCACAGCGCCTCTCATTGATTCACGAGCGTATATCAGATGAGACTACCGATCAATGATCACAGCCCCTCTTATTGATCTACGAGCGTATGTCAGAGGAAAATGCCGATCAACGTTCTCATAGCCTCAGTTTAATACATGAGATATTATTAAGTGAGTCTGTAGAACAGCGTTAGCATCGATTGATCGCTGCATGGTGCAGTAATCGCCAGATCAAAACGAAACCGCTGACAAAAGAAATAGTGTCTTGCAAACTATGTGTCAAGTGACTCGTAGCCGAAGGCATTTTTTTCGACTAAGATGCTTTTAAATCAACAATTAATGTGTTTTCTTATGTACCTTTTACAATATGTAATAAAGTCTTATAGCCACAGCAGCGGTTCACTTTACGCGCACACAATTTTGCTTCGATAATGCCTGAATACAATTTTTTTTGTGAAGTTTCATATGATGGAAATACTTTAAATATCGGAATGATCATAACACCACAATGCTAATCAATGATGGAAAAAATTATGTATTTCCAAGTCGTCTATGAAAACGATGTAATAATTATCATATCACTTATAGGTCAAGGTTGGTTAAAAAAATAAAAATTGGATTTCATTTAAATAACTGAAACACTGATCATATACAATATATAGATTGGTACAAAAATAAATCATAAATCTTTGTCCAATTCAAACAATGATAAAATAAATTAAATTACTCAACTATCCTGATACATATTTTCTGCATTTCAAGATAATACAAATTTTCGTATAAAATAAACATTTATATTTAATAAATAATGGTAATTTCATTCCATCTTAGGAAGGTGAAATTTGTTTATTTGATTGATTTTAAGACATATACGTATTTAAAATAAGGTTGGGCTACACTAAACTTAAACTTATCTAATAACTCATTGTGCTGTTACAAGTAAACTTTATTTAGAGCTACTTTCAATGAGTATATATTATGAAGGTCCTTCTTCATTTATCTTATCTATTTTTTGGAATAATTTTCTTAATTTTATATTCTAGATATATTATTGCTTATGGTAGATTTAAAATATATATACTTAATTAAACATAGATTTATTCAAATAAGGGGAGTTAAACACACAAATATTTTGCCAATTCAGAACTGAATGTATGTCGCTACCTTTGAGAGACATTTGTGGATCATAAATCTCAGATAGTATCAACTAAATGAGCTTATAAGCATATATCCCGGAAATTATATGTATGTATACTTATTGCTTATTTATTCTAAGGCATTAGGAACTTGAAAATTCATTGCCACACTTACAAACGTACGCCACCTACCCCTATTTGAGCTAACTCTATCCAGTCCATCTCATTAAACCCTATCCATATCTTGAGCTAGTTCTATCCAGTCCCCCTCATTACACCCTATCCCTATCTTGAGCTAGTTTTATCCAGTCCACCTCATTACACCCTATTCCTATCTTTAGCTAGTTCTATCCATTACACCTCATTATACCCTATCCCTATCTTGAGATAGTTCTATCCAGTCCACCTCAGTACATCATATTCCTATCTTTAACAAGTTATATCAAGTCCACCTCATTACACCCTATCCCTGTCCTGAGATAGCTATATCCAGTCAATCGAATTACACCCTATCCTTATCTTGAGATAATTCTACCCAGTTCACCTCATTACACCCTATCCCTATCTTAATCTAATTCTATCCAGTCCCCCTCATTACAACCTATCCCTATCTTGATCTAGTTATATCCAGTCCAACACACTACACCCTATCTCTATCTTGAGCTAGTCCTTTTCAGTCTACCTCACTACACCCAATCCTTATCTTGAGCTAGCTATATCCAGTCCACCTCATTATACCCTATTCCTATTCTGAGATAGTTATATCCGGTCAATCGCACTAGACCCTATACTTATCTTGAGCTAATTCTATCCAGTCCTCCTCATTATACCCTATCCCTATCTTGAGCTAACTCTATCCAGTCCATCTCATTAAACCCTATCCATATCTTGAGCTAGTTCTATCCAGTCCCCCTCATTACACCCTATCCATATCTTGAGCTAGTTCTATCCAGTCCACCTCATTACACCCTATCCATATTTTGAGCTAGTTCTATCCAGCCCACCTCACTAAACCCTATCTCTTTTAGGGATATTCTAATGCGACCCTCCCATCTCCGTATATGTCTTCCCAATGGTCTCTTCCCATTAGGTTTACCAGTCATTACCCTGGACACGGTTTTAGAATCTCCCATTAGCGCTGCCAAATGTAGCCCGTGAGATTTGACTACCCTAACAATGCCTAGTAATGCTTGCCGTACTATATTTAATATCCAGCTAAATTATTTTGAATCTGGAAATTAATTTTTGTTACGAATACATTCGTATCTGGATAAATATTTCAATTAAATTCTGTATATTTTAAAATTTCCAACTGAACACGGGAATCAAATCCATCACCTTAAACCTAGAGTGCTAGAAATATATATAATTTTTCCATTTTTTGAATCTCCCTACCAGTCACTAGTGATAAGATAAATTTGTACAGGAATGATGTAAATTATTATAATTAGCTTTCAAATTATTTTAAACTTTTTTAGATTGACTCATAACCAAATTAAAAAGTTTTCAAAATTTTTAGGGGAGCACTTAATTCACTTTTTGTACTGTACGCAGCTTAAGAAGTATATGGTTTTACTTAAATATATACATAATTAGATTTTGATATTTTTTTAGCACCTCGTCTTACTATCTATTCCGATTATATGCTTATTTAATATTAATTATTAGCACAGCGTCTTACTACCCATTCGGTTTATACGCACTTTACTTACTAATTACGTTAGTAGTTATAGGAAGTATACCCGCATTTTCGTGGAGGGAGAGTGGAAAACAATTTTGAAATAAACCTCAGTACACCCGACCGAGATTTGAACCTCAATCTCCCCATGGAAGTGGTAGTATGATCTACTGGGAGATTAGCCAGTTAGACCACGTGGCCACCGAATTGGGTTTGATAATAATTGTTCATATTATTTATAGTAATGTATTTTATTTAGACAATCTGGTTTATAGGTTTGAATAATTTAATTTAATAATGCATTGTTATTATTTCATATAAATATGATTAGGATTAAAAATAAATAATTTTATTAAATACCACTTTTAGAGTCTATGACTGTACGTAATGTTCGTGACAGCCCCCAGTGTACATGACTGTACACAGTGCGCATGACAGCCACCTCTTTCTTAAACCCCCTCAGATCATTGTTTGTGTGAATGAGCTCATAATATGTATATATAGTGATATACTCGCTTGTGAGTTTTCTTTGCGGATGGATGTAAACTAATGTAATTCCAGCGTTGTTTTGAAATTAAAAAAAATGTGGAAAGTGTGCAAAATTCACCTGAAATCAAAAAATCTTGTTCTATCTAAGGTATAACCGATGGAGATACGACAAAAAGTAATAGGACCAAACTTGTGGATCTCACCAAATCCGTAGCTGCTGGTGCAATCAATTTTTTTTATAGGTCTTGCCATTTAGCCACAAGAGACCTCCAAAGAAAGGTCCACACAGACTTTAAAGTTGCTCCACCGTTTTGAGTTTTTTTCGGGGGCTAAAAATTAAGATTTTTAACTTTTTGGAATTTTCCCATCGGTTACAGGCTAGAAGCTATAAGTTTGCCAAATTTCAAGTTTCTAGCTCATCTGGAAGTGGGTAAACATTAATGTCAGTCAGTGAGTGAGTCATGTGGCTTTATAGTAGTATAATATCTGTACAGTTACACACAAAATCTAGTATGTTCTTACCTTCATGGAGAAAAACCTGAGTTGAAAGTTAAACAACTGTTTTTATCTATGAGAACTGCTCGTCATCATTAGTTATTGCAGTTATAAGTTTGTTTGGATTTATCAATTCACATTTATTTATTTTAATTTATCTTTGCATCCAGGAACATGAATAGAAATTTTGTCTACCAGACATTGCCATAGCTTTTAATGGTGACAGTTTTACCTCTAAAGTGAGATTTTCAATATTTCTTGATATAATTTGTTAAATATATAATTAAATAATAAGAATTGACGCTGCATAAAATGTTTGAAATAGTTCTTTTTGCAATTTTGTTTTCATGTCAAGCAATTAAATGAATGAAATTAAATACCAAGACTCTATGTAATAGACTACTATATGATATATTATATAGTACTAGCGAACCCGACAGACGTTGTCCTGCCCGAGCATTGGCTTTTCGTTTGGGTGGCATAATTGATTTCGATAGTAAAACAAATACTATGTGATCATCATAATTACAAATTCACAATGAACTCCAATTAGTGAGTTACACTTAATATTAATTATAATCAATTATTAATATTATATTCATTACTATAAATATTGTGTAGTTGGGGGGGGGGGGGGAAATTTTTAGGTTAAATGTTCTATTATGCAAAAAATCCCCNTGCAGCGCCACCTACCGGGTCCAATTGTGAATCTAAGCCATCCACGGACCCACTCAAATACACACAAAAAATTTCATCAAAATCGGTCCAGCCGTTTAGGAGGAGTTCAGTGACATACACACGTACAGAAGAATTATATATATTAAGAAGATAAAAGATTTTAATCCGTTGGATAAACGACTATTTATATGTATATTATTTATTTATTTGAGGTATTTCACGTGTAATTACTGAACCGACTGATTTTTATTTGCAAACAAGCATTTCTACGAGCGAGAGGGAAAGAGCCTACCAATTTTTCAGGAAAAGTTATTTTCCCATATCTTCCAGGGTTACTTTACATGCCACAATCGACATGGGTCAAATCAGGGCTATATAGTAAGGGCTGTCTCACTACGGCTCTGGAGGTGGTCCTCTCTCATTCAAGACGTGACGTCACCGGCATGATGGAGCTCGAATGACACACAAAGAACGCTCGAAAGTTCCAAAACATAACTCACATTTTCTCGTAAACTACTTGAACAATCACTGTAATTTTTTCAGAATTTGTTATAAAAACCTTTTAAGACATGAGGAAATTATTAAAATTCCCATATTCCAATTGGTTTGATTTAAAAAAATTGTTTTCTAATGAAAGAACTATAATGAAGTTTTTATTGCAGACACATTTTCACTCTGTTGAAAAGTTTTTTCCTAATTGAAATAGATGGGTAGTATAAGCGTACGAAATGATGACCATGAACTGAATTTTATTTAGATATAAGACTCATCTCTGTAGCTTAAATACTTTGCTCAGTTTGACGTGTTTAGTTACGAGCTATTTTAGCGCGCCTGGTTTTAGATAGACTGAATGAGGCTTGTCAGAAAGACTGGTCCGTCAATAATATTTAAACTAGTGATATTAATCACTATACAAAGTAGTAAATAGAATTAATTCAAGCCAAACCTTCTTGAAATTTACAAGAACCTCTAATAATATTGTTCATAATATAATAATAATAATAATAATAATAATAATAATAATAATAATAATAATAATAATAATAATAATAATAATAATAATAATAACACAGAAAAATAAGTACACAATATAACAATACTTATTAGAACAAAAACCGATCACATGTTTTTATTTAAAAAATAATATAATAATACTATAATATCCCTTGCATAAGCTGCCTACATATACAAGCAAAACTAATACATAACACTTTATATACTACTGTTGGTATAGTAATAATAATAATATAACTTGCGTACTCTATAGCATAAGGAACTCAATTTACATGTATTTGTTATTTCTTGGATTGTATCCATTTCTTAGCTTTCTTAGTTTCGCTTCGCTTACATTGCTTATTTCTATTTACATGTCTAATTCTAATGAACGTTCTAACTCTTGCATAAACATGAATAGCTTGTGCACACACTTGAGGAAATTTATTAGAAATTTATTAGATAGTCTTTTTTTTTAATTTCTTTCATGATACCACTCTGTCTGCTGTATGAATTTTCCTCGCCATGAAGTGATTTGAAAATTGTCTTGAACTAAGCATAACGCATTGGAATACTACTGTATTAACACGTGGTGATTTGGCAGGTGCCGCGCTGTGTCTGGCCGGTGACGTCACGCTAGTACTCCCCCCTCCAACTATCGGAACCAAGGCGGCAGCGTTAGCATCAAAGAACTGGGACAGCCCTTACTATATAGCCCTAGGTCAAATGGCTTTAGTTCCCCTTCGAAGGAAGTTGTGCTACGGATTATTATCACTCTAGGATAATCCGTCTACCTTAGTTGGGTTTGAACCCACGAGCTTTGGGTCCTGAGGCGAGCACTTTACCCCAAGACCACAATAGTGAGAGTCAATTTATTTAAAGTAATACATTTTAGGGATGTGTGTAATATTTTAGATTAAGTTTCAATATTTTTTTTGACAAATTAAATATTTAAATGAAGATAATTTTTTTTAAATTGAGCCACCAAGAGCCTAACTCAAAGCCAAATAACCAGGATTCTAGACCCAAGACTATACTCGAACCAGAAAACTTATCGAATTATATATTCTGCATTCATCACTAACAAACAGTCAAATTAGGATGATTTTAATAGCTTTATCTAATTTCAGAATAATTAGATTCAAATTCACCTGCTTCGGTGACTGCATGGTCTAAAGCTTCCCACTAGCAATACGCTAGACTGTCGATGACAGGAAGATCGGGGTTCACATCTCAATCGGGTGTACTGAGGGTGGCTTTTCCTAAAAGGTTTTCCATTCTGCCTACACGTAAATGTAGACACATTTCCTCTAAATTCAACCTTTACTAACCATAAATTATTAGCCTAATTAGTATATAGGTGTATAAACTAAACAGGTAGTAAGACGGGGTGCGAAATAAAATATATGTATTTAAATTGTGTTGTATTTTTTTAATAGGGTAAGATGGTTCAACTGGTCTCAATCTATTTGTGTTCTAATGGAAATTATGTAAAACTGCACCACGATGTGATCTCTATCTTAAGATAGGGATAGGGTGTAATGAGGTGGACTGGATAGAACTATCTCACGATAGGAATAGGGTGTAATGAGGTGGATTGGATAGAAATAGTTCAAGATAGGGATAGGGTGTAATGAGGTGGGATGGATAGAACTAGCTCAAGATGGGTATAGGGTGTAATGAAGTGGGCTGGATAGAACTATCTCACGATAGGAATAGGGTGTAATGAGGTGGGCTGGATAGGACTAGCTCACGATAGGGATAGGGTGTAATGAGGATGACTATATAGAACTAGCTCAAGATAGGGATAGGTTGTAGTGAGGTGGGCTGGATAGATCTGGCTCAATTGAGGATAGGTGGCATATCTTTGCAAATGCGGCTATGTAATTTGAAGTTTCTAATGTCAAAGAGTGAGTAAATGCTTCAGTAGGCACATTTAGGTTTGTACGAAGCTTCGAAATCAAAGATCTAAATAATAGTTTCCCTTTCAACTTCAACACCCACAAAAATCTTTACATCTTCGAATTATTTGTAGAAAAAAAGGATACTTCGATTTCTTAAGAAGGAATTTTAAATATATCAATAAATATGATAAATTTCAATATGTAATCATTTTTAAAACAACCACTAAACAGTATTTTAATAACACAAATTGATTAAATTACATTTATACCGTAAATAGAGATAAAATAATATTTCTCTTTACTTAGATGCACTTAATGGATAATTTAGAAATTAATAGTAAAGTTACGAGACAGCAACAAAAATCTGCTTCGGTGGCCGCACGGTCTAAAGAGTCGCTCTCGCAATATACTAGAATGCCGATGACATGGAGATAGGGCTTAAAATCCCAGTCGGATCTATTTAGGATGGGTTTCCCTAAATTATTTTGGACGTAGTGCTAAAAAAAACCTTAGCTTCAACTAAATCTTCGCATGTTTAAAAGTGACTTTCACACTCCCTTACAGCCATAAACAGTTCTTGAATAATTGTCGTGGGTCTCCTGGAATATGATAATAACTTTTTAATTTGCATTCTATCAAAAAAAAATATTTCTCATCAAATTCCATGGTGTTCTTGACAAAGATTTAAGAACTATTGATATTATCTTGTGTAGAAATTTAAACTAAACATTTATTTTAAGGCACTATTTTAGTTATTTTTTAAAATAAAAGACAATTCTATAAAAACTTATAATTCAACCCTTGTGTGGGATGAAATGGTACGCGTACTAACGCCACCATTTTTGCATTTTTATATAATTAATATTTAGACACATTAAATAAAATATAGTTTCATTAAATACGTTTAGTTTAATTTTCCATGTATAGTAATCTAAACAGTTGTTGAATATCTGTAAAGGGTGCCCTGGAATTTAATAACAACTTTTCATCTTAATTTAAAAAAATTCTCAGCAAATGCCAATATGCTTATTATGTATATATAAGAACTGTTGAATTTAATATGAGCATAAAATTGAATTAATTGTTATTTATTAAAATACTATTTTATTTATTTGGGCCAAAAATATTTTTTATAAAAACTTGACAAACACTTGCCTTAACTCACGGCCAGTTATATCCCACCTTAACTCACGTCCAGTTACAACCCGTCTTAATTCACGCCCAGTTCCATTCCAACTTAACTCACATTCAGTTATAACCCACTTTCAGTTACGCCCAATTTCATCCCACCTTAACTCACGTCCAATTCCATCCCAACTTAACTCGCACTCAGTTACATCCCACCTTAACTAACACTCAGTTACATACCACCTTAACTCATACTAGGTTACAGCCCACCTTAACTCACACTCAGTTACATCCCACATTAAATCACGCCCAGTTCTACCCCACCTTAATTCATACTCAGTTACATCTCAACTTAACTCACACTCAGTTACATCTCAACTTAACTCATACTCAATTACATCTCAACTTAACTCACACTCAGTTACATCTCAACTTAACTCATACTCAATTACATCTCAACTTAACTCACACTCAGTTACATCCCACATTAACTCAGGCCCAGTTCTACCCCAACTTAACTCATACTCAGTTACATCTCAACTTAACTCACACTCAGTTACACCCCACTTTAACTCACCCCCAGTTCCATTTCACCTTAACTCTCATTCAGGTCCATCCCACCTTAGCTCAAACTCGGTTATAACCCACTTTAGCTCACGTCCAGTTCTATCCCACCTTAACTCACGTCCAGTTCCATCCCACCTTAACTCACTTCCAGTCCCATCCCACCTTAACTCACGTCCAGTCCCATTCCACCTTAACTAACACCCCCTTCCATCCCATCTTAACTATGAATGCCCACAGATTATTAACCGGGCCCTGAGGCCTAATTTCAGATCTTCTCTAACCGGTATTCCAAACACCTGGTCCCACGAGAGATTGTTACCGGGTTCGAACACTCCCTACGAGACCTCGAGACAATCGACTTCCTTCAAATTTCCCTAAGCTCGCAAATTGCGCGAGACTGTAAGCGTCGCCTCGTTAGCACTGGGAGCTAAAATAGAGGTAATTCGAGAGCGTCATTAGTTAAGCTCTGAGGAAGAGCTGAAAGGAACTAACACTCAGCTCCTTGGCTAATAAAGCGATTGTTCGTGCATCAAATGGGTCACAACAAAATAACCAGTGCAGTAGCATTAGTTTTGTTCAGTCAACCGTGAACCACATCGTAACAATAAAGTGATTGTATTGCTAACATTACTATTAATTTTTTGGCACCGCGTCCTACTACCCTTCCGGGCTATACGCTTATGTTCTAATTAAGCTAATAGTTTTAGGGATTAGGAAGGTTATATTTAGAGGAATTGTACCTGCATTTACGTGGAGGGAGATGGGAAAACCGACACTTGTTAAATAGCTTCCAATGAGCGTAAATTGAGTGTAGGACAATGGAAGCAGTGTCAGACTTCTTGGGATGACAATGTAAGCAGTGTCAGACTTCTTGGGATGACAATGTAAGCAGTGGCAGAATCTTGGGATGGCATTGTAAGCAGTGGCAAAATCTTGGGATGACAATGTAAGCAGTGGCAGACATCTTGGGATGACAAAAAAACACTATACCTGAAAATGTAACCCATATCACTAATGAAAATCAAAAATCTATAAAAGTATCTAATGAATAACAGCATATGTCCCGCTTTGGTGGTCGAATGGGCTAAGGCGTCAATCTCGCAGTAGACTAGACTTCCGATGAATGGGAGATCAAGATTCTAATCTCGGTTCGATGTAATTAAGGTGTTTTTTACTAAACGGGTTTTCACTCTCCCTCCACATGTGTGCAAGTACTCTTACTCTAAATTCCTCCTTTCTAATCCCTAGCATATTAACGCAATTAGATACCTTTATGCGTTTAGCTTGAACGAGAAGTAAGACGGGGTGCTAAAAGCAACAGCAAGGTGAATTGGCTTTAGGTAAGAAAATAGTAGGTAATAAAATCAATTTTACATTGACTATTTACCTGCCTATTTAAAAAAAATTGTTCCAAAGAATCCGCTCCCAACGTGATAGGTAATATTAGTATGTGATGTGATGGGTAATGTTTGTAGCTATATGATAATATGTAATATTTTTGTAAGTATGTTGTAGGTTATTTTAGTATGATATAGGTAATGTAAGTTTGTTGTAGATAATATTATAATTTTGTAGGTAATGTTAGTGAATGTAGGTAGTCTTAGTATGTTATAGGTAGTATAAGAAGGTTTTAAGGTATAGGTAATATTAACATATATTAGTATTCTTATTATGTTGTAGGTAATATCAATATATAATAGGAATGGGGGCATATTATAAATAATATTGCTATGTTATAATTACTATAAATATAATAGAGCAATATTATAAATAATATTGCTATGTTATAGTTACTATTATATAATATAGGTAATATTGGTATGGACTAAGTAATATTAACTTGTTAAGGGTAGTATTAGCATGTCATTGATAATAATCAAACTCCTACACTTGAAACTTAAAAAGCTAAAGCTTAAATTTCAAATACAAATTAAGTAAGTACAACAATTTAAAACAAATTAATTAAGATCTTCTAACTCTACCCGAACCAACGATTATGCATACATTTTGGACACTTTAAATCAACTGGTAGTCTCCTATGTACTACAAGCGTGTTAAAAACCATATTTTCGAGCCTATTGGTGGGTTTCATTTCCAATGGTTGTAAAGACCTGAAGAAAAGAACAGAACCCAGTGCTCTAAACGTTGTTCTTCTATCTTTATGTTTTCCTCCACCTTTGTTGTGTCTAAACACCAATTTCTTGTTTATTATAAGAAATATGGTGAGTTTTGGTTCAAGATATTTTTCTTGTAAATTTTTTTGTTTTTGTACTAAAGAAAGTTTGTGTACTGTATGGTTTTATTTTGGTGTTTCTTTAGGTATTACATTTTTTTTCGTGAGTATTTTGTATTGTCTCTACTTTTGTTGTGGTTTTTTCTTAACCTTTCTTTCTCATCTTAATTACGTCTTTTTAGACAAAGGAAAATAGCCAAAAAAAAATATTTTCTAAGTATACAAAGCTATTGTCTTCAATTTTTATATATGTAGAACACGCTTTTTCTCCTTCAACAGTTTTCTAGAAAAAACTAAACCCAATTATAATCACACAATTATATCATATAACTTAATTATATGTTTCAAATATAATTTCATGTCACTAGAGCAATCCCTAGCATCAATTTATTTTGAGACTACACTATTTTAGTTTTCCTGTTAATCTGTAATAGTTTACTTGGATACTAATATATATTTTTTAAATTAGAACAAAGATATTTATAAAATACTAATAAATATGTATTTCCCTGCTTGGGATTAATTCTTTTCTTCAGTTACCTTCCCGACAAAAAAACAACAACAAACCTTTGGTTTATGTCACCACTACGTATAACCTGAACAGGTGATAAGAGTGTTGCTGAAAAAATGTCATCACTGTCCATATTCACTAGTCTTTATATTTGCAATGTTTCAAAGTAGATACATCCCTGTTTTTTTTATGTCCAATTAGTAACTTGGTGCAACACGTTTTAAATAGCCTAAATTTGAATACAATTTGAAACTTACCAAATTATTAAGGTACTTTTATTTTAATCGTATGGCATATAATGACCGGGAGGGACATGACATCCAGTTCTGTCCCCTGTATGTAGACTATTAGCCGCTCTGGTGACAGAACGTTGTCCAGGGTACAACATAGGAGGTTGTCTGTATGTAGACTATATAGCTTCTCTGGTGACAGAACGTTGTCCAGGGTACAACATAGTAGGTTGTCTGTATGTAGACTATTAGTCTCTCTGGTGACAGAACGTTGTCCAGGGTACACCATATGAGGTTGTACACACGTCGTACCCTCAATGAGATGATAGTGATGATAGAGAACATGAAGTTGTGGAGCCGGGGGGAGTCTTAACCTAACTTAAGTCTAATCAACCAAACCCTGGTGACCGTTGGGATTATTCCCTTTAAGGGAAAATTACCCAAGGTGTCAGCCGGTAATCAAACCCGAGACCCCTAAGCTCGTAGCCGGGTGCACTGACCACTACACCATGGAGCCGGATGTAAGGTAATTAATTGGTTGTAATAAATATTGCATAAGAGTTTAAATGTGTCTAAAAATTTGAGATGAATGAACTTCATTTTATAGTCCAAAGTTTTATCCTTATTGCATATTACATTCTCAACCAAATATTTTGTCCAATTAAGTTGAGAACTATAGATACGTATAATTAAGAAAAATCTGATAGCTCTATATAATATTTTAAAACTATTATAAAAATACTAATGTCCATATTTATAGGCATGAATATTATTTAATATATTTAAGCTACACAGGAAGAGTGATATTTATGAAGTTTATTTCATACTAAAAATTGCAACGTTCAATTACCTGTAAGTTTATTTTCAATTTAATGTGGCTTATTGAACCTACCCATATAAATTTTAAGAGCTTTTGTTCAATTTTTAAAAAATCACAATAGTAGAATATACACCATGACTAATATGGTATTATTATTTACGTACGTTTGATTGGTGATAGTATTATTTCTATAAGATGCAATGGTTTAATTATATTAAATTTGAATATCAAATAAAAGTATATTTATTTTGTGTTGAGCTATATACTCAGTATATTCTCCCAATGTGTATTGTTTAAGTATCGAGTTTAAATCGTTTTTAATATACTGATGTCCCTGATAAATATAATATCGGAATGAATCAACGTGCGGGGCTAATATAATACTGGATATATTATTTAAAACAATGAATGCTTTTCCATTTAAAAGCCAAGTAATACCTTTAAAATAAACAATTAACATTAGGTCTATTGGAGACTATGTAAGTGTCAAAACTAATAAGTCGTTTCACAACCATATATGTCAAGTTGGTGAGTTCGTATCCTGGTTGGGAAGCTGATTTTAGTCATTAAATCGTGTAAAAATAGGTGGAGTAGGTGAAACTTGGAGCTAACCAAAAGCTCGGATATTTTGTTAGTTTATAATAGTTTGGGCTAATCACAATAAAGATCCATGTGTATAAGGTTATTTTTAAAAAAAATATTTACTAAAATAAACATTTCAGAAAATTTATCGTGTAGTTGGATGTAAATATAATTTCGTAATTATCTTGAAAAGTCAATTACATTAGTGTTTACTTTGGCCTAGATTTATAATGTAAAATAAACTTCATAAAGCCATTTGTGAAATTAAAATATAACAAACATAGTTTTAACCTATTTGTAGATTTTCCACATGGTTGCCTTTACTGGACGACAACAACAACAACAACAAAAATACAAACAAATGTAGGAAGAACAAACGGAATTGGACATTTCATACTTTTCCGTGTTGTACTTTCAGGCTTCACGGTTTCAATTTGCGTGATAGCAGGGGGAATAAAAGAAAACACACAGAGAGAATTGTCCCCCCCTTCTTACCCCTTTATTCAACCACCAACCCTTCCTAATTCCAGATCCTGATTACAACGCTGGGGTCTAGAGAAAGTTTGAAGGATAAAACTGGTCCTTAGATTCCTTTTGTTAATAAACACAAGACATGACCAAGGAGGGGAGAGTAAAACCTTTATTTCTGGATGATAATACAGATACATTTGGATCTCTTCCAAAATATTATGGACCTATTTATACTTTAAACGAGCAAAGAGATTAAGGAAATATATAAAATACACATGGTTTCGAAATTCATTAAATTTACACAAACACCAAACTATTTTTAGCACCGTTTCTTAGTATCAGTTCGGGTTACAAGCATGAGTACTAATTACTATTAATCCTTCACTCCACCCTAGTGCCTAAACCTAAACCCTGATTTTAATAGGAAATCCGTTTTATTTCATCAACATTAATTGAAAGTCATTAAAATTTGACATCCCAGAAATAGGTCTTATTTGATTTATTAGTTATAAATTTCATCTAAAAAGTTATCAACCGTTTCCAATAATACTTCCGTATGGATTGATGTATAATTTATATTTAAATTAATAATTTAAAACTCAATGGGGTCAGCCTGGAAGTGAGATATACCAACAGAGTGGCCGCTGAATATTGGCGATGATAATGCCAACATTTGCTGATAGAGGGTGTCATGTGGTCAGCACAACTAACTCTCCAGAGCTGTTTATCTCAGTTTTTATAGAACTGAGCCACTAATGTGTTAAGGATGAGTAGGGTTGAATTTAGAGGAGGTGTACACTCACTTGCGTGGAGGAGAGTTGAAACCCGTCCAGGGGAAAAAAACACTCTCAGTACACTCGACCGGGATTCGAGCCCCAATCTCCCCGTCATCGTCAGTCTGGTTTATTGAGAGAGTGACGCCTTAGACCTTCCCATTCATTTGCGTGTATTTAACACGCAAGATATTAAATAATTTATCCTAAACCACTCGTTGGAGTATGCGGGAAGAAGAGATAGTTATGTCTGATCTATTTTGCCAGTTATAAAGAGGTCATGGTATGAATCCCTGCCAGCTGTAGTAACGTCTATCACTCTACTTGTAAATACGCGGATAGCTCCCGATAGGTAGTAAATGTTGTCTTAGGGATAGTTATTAATTTTTACGCGTGGCTCTGCGTCGCCGACAGGATTTTTTATACATCTAATTTTTAAACCATTGTAATTATTAATTGCAAGCATTTGTTGAATAAAATTCCATAATATATAACATACTAAATACACAACATACTCATAAACAACACACACACAAACACAACATACTCATAAACTACACACACACACACAACATACTCATATACTATACACACAAAAAACATACTCATAAACTACACACACAACATACTCATAAACTACCCACACAACATACTCATAAACTACACACACAACATACTCATAAACTACACACACAACATTCTCATATATTACACACACAACAATACTCATAAACTACACACACAACATAATCATAAACTACACACACAACATACTCATAAACTACACACACAACATTCTCATATGTTACACACACAACATACTCATATATTACACACACAACACACTCATATATTACACACACAACATACTCATATATTACACACACAACATACTCATAAACTACACACACAACATACTCATAAACTACACACACAACATTCTCATATATTACACACACAACATACTCATATATTACACACACATATGTTGGAGCTTGTGTTAAGTTGATAAAAGTTGATATTATTTAAACAAGTAAAATGATCTAATTAACTATATTTTAAGCTATAAAATTGAATGAAACTCCGCTACCTCTGAAGGTTAGTAATCTTACTTTTCTCTGTTCCACTATAATGTAGGCTATATTATAGTTTCAAAGCGTAATCATTAAAAGTAGGACTCTTACCTTTCAGATTAAACGGAGTGTGCGTACTATACATCTCATAATGAATAAATTATATTTCACGTAAAAGTTTATATTATAGATAGATCATCGGTTGAAGAATGATCCTAAGCATCCCTCAATGTTAAACTGGATTGCCGGTAAAGGGGTGGTAACTGTTCAAATCCCGTTTGGGTTTACTGAGGGTAGTATTTCTTGAATTGGTTTCAGCTCTCACTCAACACAAATGGGTCTATATTTTCTTAACCATCCTACATTAATAATTCTTATCCAACTAGCGTAATTAATAGTTTGTGTATACAGTATGGGGTTTGATATTTGTATTAAAAACGGTGACTACAAATTAATAAAGTGAGATAAACACCATCCATAAATTTATCTTACAGTGGGTATGTAACGGTTGACTGCTAAAAAAACTGATTTTATTAGCACATTACTAATAACCTACTTACCCGCTTCGGTGGCCGCATGGTCTAAGGTGCTACTATCACAGTAGACTATATTACCGATGACGGGGAGATAAAGGTTTGACTATCGGTGGGGTGTACTTAGTTTTATTCCAAAATGGTTTTACACTCTTCCACTATGAAAATGCGGGTACACTTCCTCGAAATATAACCTTCTCAATCCCTAAAACCATATACGTAACCCGAACGGGTAATAGGCCGTGGTGCTAAAAATACCCTACTTAGCCTCAGCACACACTCAAGACTTAGGGCCAGTTTCATAGTCAGATTTAGTACGCCTAAAGTGTGGTGCTATACTAAAAACAAGACGTCACCTACCTGAAATTGAATGGAACGGGCCAGTTTCATATGCGAAACTGGCCCATTCCATTTTGGTCTAGGTAGGTGTCGTCCTGTATTTAGTATCAACTCGCACTTTGGGCGTACTAAATCTGACTATGAAACTGGCCCTAAGTCTAAGGGCAGACAACACATTTATATATGAAATGGGAGCCACCATTTTTATTATGGTCATTTTATGTTCAGAGAATCAAGCCTGGTATATTTATCTAAGTAGACAAACGAATTACTNGGGTGGGAGGGGGGGAAGAGAAGGGGGGGGGGGGGTCAATATAGATCCTTTACTGGCTAAAAGTATTGTAAAATTTAAAAGCGTACCCCAAATGCATAGATAAAATAGATTTGTATGCCCCCGGATGCGATTGCACATTGTTTGGTGTATGAATACATGAAAGTTGATTTAGTATATTTGTCGAATCAGGAGTTTTAATATAAAGCTTACTAACTACTCAATTAAAATGGGGGTAGAGATTGTATATTTAGGATGAAACTCAACTAGGGTTGAAATGTTGAGAATTAAAAAGAAAAAAGTGAAATTCATGTTGGAAAAATATAACAATCAGTGCATAGTGGAGTATTTACCTTGCCAGCTATTTGTTTTTAGAATTTACTTAGAAACTGTGTTTTACAGTCTTATTAAAGTTACTTGTTTTATCTTTATAGCAAAGCGCGTGAAATGTTTGTCAAGAGTAAGTTCATTATATATATGCACAAACAAGCACAGCCCTATATTTGTCGTGATACTGGCTTCAAGCAAATGTTTTCATTATACTTTAACTGTCTACACTGTTTATGCCATCCACAAGAGAAATGCTGTTTGATGAGTACATGTACTTAAACGAGGAAACTTACATTAAAGATTGGAGCTGAATGAGGGAGAACCTTTTTCAATAAACAGAAAAATAAAGCATTGCCCTATCCTAATTAAAATAAACTTTTGTCCTTATTTTTAAAATTTAATCACTTAATGTTTGAATAATAATTATGTAATTAGTATGTTACAACATAACATTGTTTGATTTGCAAAACTGTCATATTTCACATCACACTATAAAAATAAGTTTGTTTATAAAACCAATTTAAAATCAGGATGTGATAGGTTGCTGTAACATTTATTATATTAAAACTAATTTAAAAATTTTCTTGACCGTTTGTTAAAGCTTAGTGTGTAGCAAAATACATTAAATAATTTCCTTAGTTGATAAGATATATTTCTCCTTACTACATATTTGTATAGTGTTTTCTGAAATGTTAATTAATTATTCTTTATAATGTTTATGAGTGCATGATTTTTTTAGTTGTTGAAGAAAATTATATTAAAATATGTAAATATTTTTAATATAACTATTTACAAACAAATTAGATTTAAAAAATATATCAAGACTTCTCTTCCGATAAAATGTTACATACAGCCTTTCTAGGAAACCATTTTTTTTTAACAGATTTAAAAGTAAATGAAAAATGTAATATTTAACTTAAATATACCAATAAGTTATTTGATAACAAATTTAATTTAATTTAATAAGATTTCTTCGAAAAGCTTTTTGCATTTAAAATACAGTATTAAATGGTTTTCGTTATTGACTCCAGATTGTGAATAGTGCCTTAACTAGGGTGAGTCGGTTGGGACACGTCCCTTGGGCACCAATTTTATCTGCAATAATAATAATAATAAAACTTTCATTTTTTAAATAATAAGTTTGTATTGAGTTTTAATTATTTTATAATCGGTAACCAGTTTTATTATCAATATAATAATTCATCCAAATTTTAAATCACAGTTTAAATAATAGTTTAAGAAGACTACATTTTGTATTTTCCCTGGGTGCCATCAACCATGGTTACGCCTCTGAAGGTCAAATAAATATTTACAGTAACATAAGTTAATTTTGAACTCTCAAAACTACACAGTGATACCATCGACAGTATAGTCAATTTAAAAGTATAATTAAAAATACTTATTTATGTTTTAATAATTGACATTTTCTGGTCATATATACATATATATATGACCGGAAACATGTCAGTTATTAAAAGTATAATTAGGAATACTCATTTATGAATATATATAAATGAGTTCTTATTTTGGTACTCTACTTCTACTCTACTCTAATTCTTATTTTGTTATTATATATATCTATATATACATATATACATGAATAAGAATCCAGTCAAATTTTAGATTACAGTTTAAAGAGGTGTCATTTTTGTATTTTTCCTGTGCACCATCAACCATGGTTACACCTCTGGAGGTCAAATAAATGTTTACAGTAACATAAGTTCATTTTGAATTTTTAAAACGACATAATGATACTATCGACAGTATAATAAAGTGTAATTAGGAATACTCATTTATGAATATATACATACTCTATAAAGTTTTGTCCAAGCGGTTTGCACCTCTTACTTCGAATATTAGGCAGTCACATTACCCCAAATTGACGTGTTTTTTTCTATTGTTATTTTTACGTTAGTGATTCTAGGCATATGATAGTGTGTTCCATTAAATTTAACCCTCCTATTGCTCCTATGCTATATTGTGAATAGACCAAATATAAGCAAAAAAGTACAAATATGCAATAAAATAGAAATATCTATAGACAACCCGCCACACAATCATGTAGGAAGAATAGCATTGATAGTTATATCACGGCGTTAGTGACAGTTTTTGACTCTTCTCTTTTAAATTGTGTATAGACAACCCGCCATATAGTAGTGTAGGAAGAATAGCATTTGTAGCTACGTCACGGCGTTAGTGACAGTTTTTATTTTTCTATTTTAAACTGACTACACACAGCCCATCACACAGCCGTGTAGGAAGAATAGCATTGAACGCAAAGTCACGGTGTTAGTGACAGTTTTTCGTAGGAGGTGTAAATTTTAATTAAATTTACTGAAGTTTACTTTAAGAGAGGTTAGGAAACACAATTGTCATATTTATGGGAGATTAAAACCATAACTTGATAGGCCAATGTTGACTTCATTGATGCTGAAATTCAGACAAATATTTGGTATTAAACTCAGTGAATTTTATAAAATGTAGTAATGTAATATTCAGAGAGATTTCACTCGTATGAATATAAAATTAGGAAGAACAATACGTAGGGTTCTATTATGTTATTACTATAGTGAATGTTCTAACTAATAAACAAAATTATGTTGAAAATAAAGCTAATTTTATGTTTAGACAAAATTGTGTAGATAAATCTAAACACAATAATACTAGGGTGGATTAAATAGCCAAGGTATACCTTGCTTTTATTTGGAAGAACAGTTAAGAAAATCCAAACATATTTATCTATGGCCAACATTGATAACATTTTACTATTTTATTTGTATTATTTTATTGGTAGTGATCAACAGTGACAGCTGCAGATAACATGATTTGATGTAAGAATATATTTAAATTGGTTTAGAAACTTTAGTAACTAACAAATTCTGTTCTTCCTATAAAGATTAGGGCTATAGTTGATAAGTACGGTTGTAGCCGCATCTAAATATCACATCCTATAAATTGAAAAATGACACCTGGATACGGGTTTCAAACCTGGTACCTTTTTCTTAGTACGCCAATGCTCTAACCACTGAGCTACCTAGGAGTCATCCCGTGCTTAGGGTCAATTCTCCACTCATATTTTAATGCAGAATATGTGATATATTTGAGGATTTCCTCAAATATATGTGATAGATCAATTAAGATACGCAGAATCTGGTGAACCCTCGACTCGGAAAGGCTTTATGCTGCCACTAACTTAGTACAACAATATTATATAACCAAATTTCTGTTGTTTAGAATGCGACCACACATACACACACACACATACGCACCCACTTGCGTCTCTATAATTGAACGACTAAGATTGTGTTGGCAGATGCTTCGCGAGTTTTCGCTGATAATATTGGACAGTGGCGGTGTTTCAGTCGTCTTTGCAGAGAGCATTTTAGCAACAGAGAGAGAGAAGTAGACAAAGTTGGAATTACAAAGCGAGATTAAAGCGAAGTGATTCGTAGGGGTTGTGCGAAGGTCACTTTTGAAATGCGAAGCCTAAGAGAAGCTTGAAATATGCAAAGCAAATTTGAAGATAAGGTTATTTTTTTAAACCCATAACACTACATTTAATTTTGTAATCCATCAATAAGCTCATTTCTTTAAAGAGAAAGGTTTAGATGAAACCAAATAACACTATACTGTTTAATGCTGACATATCGGAATTTGATTGGGGTTAGAGTCCCGGTTAGGTCTGCTGAGGATATTTTTTCCTAAATAGTGTCGTACTTGTCCATTACCTTAGCTCAGTCGGTAGCGTATCTGTCTTCTAAGAGAAGGGTCTCGGGTTCGATTCCTGGTATGGTCGAAAAATTTATCATTGGTTAAATGTGGGGCGATTCTTTCGCAGTGATTAATTAACGACCAGGGGCTGGGTGTTAGGTTTGTTCTATATTTAAGTTAATCTATGAATAATGTTCTAATATAATCAGTCGATTCAGAAATTGCACGTCAAACACCTCAAATAAATGAAAGATGTAAGTTTCCTAACCTCCATACAAAAATACGTGTGGATAAATTTATCCCTAAAATACTTTCTTTCTCATCACTAGCACATTTGAGTAGTTATCAAATATAGGTACAACCTGAACAGGTATCAAAATGTGGTGATATATATATTTTTAATTTGTCCATGCTTGCGTTATATATGTCATTTAATCACGGGTTGGTGTTAAAATACCGTTTAGTAGCTGTTATAAAACTTACTAAATGTTGAATTATGTCATATTTACCAAGCTATCTCAAATATTTTGGTAATATTGAGAATTAATATTCTACCTTTGAACTGTTTCGTAATTGCAAAGGTTATTGTTTTTTTTTTAATCAAAACAAAGGAGATTTTACCTTAGACTTCAAATTTCGAAGATTTTCATGACCATATTTATTAGTCACGTGAATGCTTAGCTAGATGGTATTAATACTAAATGTTAAGCTTAGGAACAATTGAAGAATTGTGTAGTTGTCACATTTTTAAGCATATAATTTGAAATTTAGATGAAGGGGAGTAACAAATATAATTACATTGATTTGGCATTGTGCAGGAAAGACACAAACTGCTAAAATCCCCACTTACAGTCAACAAGTCAGTGAATTATAAACATAGATAACTCAAATGGTCCAATAACCATATTGTAGTCCCACACCTATACCTAAATCAATATTGGAATAAAAATTAAGAGAATTTTCAGAATAAAACGAGTCACGAAAAAGAAAAAAAATCCCCGTCCAGATTATAGAAATTTTGAAAAAAAAAAATAAAAAAAAATCAAATACTACTTCTATAACTCACATACATAGAACCTAATTCCTTTTTAGACCAAATATCTTCTTAAGCACCTTGTTTCGAACACCCAAAATTGTTTTCGTTATTATTGTAAGAGACCATGTTTCACACATAGAGAACAACTTGTAAAAATTACTTTGTATATTATGAGTTTTAAATCCCTAGAAAGCAAGTGAGATGTCAACAACTTACTGACTGAGCAATAGCATGCATTTTCTGAATGTATTTTTTTCTAATTTCCAATCTGAATGGTTATTGCTAGTTAGTTTTTTTCCTAAATATTTAAACACATTAAACCTGTCAAATGATATGATGCTCGCAGTAATCTATAAATTATCGTCTTTAATCTCTGTTAACTGTGTGATCATATACTTAGTATTTTATATAAATATTAGAAATAACATTTTCGGGAGGAAATTATTCTTTAATTAAATTATTTTACTATTCATTTCTAAATAGTTTCGAATTATTTTGGAACGTTTTATTCAATGGAAATCTTGTCCAAATATTCTCAAATATACTTTTTGCTAAAGTAGTTAGATATAATAAATACATTTTTGGTTTATTAATTTTGTTGCAATAGTTTTTATAATAATATAAGATCACACACATCCTTAACTATTGTTTTAAAGGCACCTTAAAACAATTGGAGCTTTCACTGGCTTTAACTGTAATTGTTTTAGAATATGAATCATCTGCTTCACGAAAAGACTATCCTTGGTATCAAACAGGCATCGAACCATAGTATCTTACACGAGATTGGCTGACGTTGGAAATTATTTGCAATGGTAATAGTAGAGATTTCAGTTCTTAAACCACTCAATTCATTTTATATCGCACACTATTAGAGTGTACAAGTTTGTTTGACTACTAGCATTATTTTTAATTAAAAAACATTCTCCTAAAAATCATCTTGGAAAACAGGGTGAAAATATGAATATTTATTTATATAAATATTGTGTACGAAAGTCCGCCGATGTTATCAGAGTAGTATGGCAACAAACAAGGTATGGAAGAGAATTAAAAAAAAGGAAATAGGTTAAAGGGATGGAGAGGGTAGAATAAATCCCACTCCAGCAAGGGTGGATCATCTGGATAATATAGTGGTATTCTGACCCGAATGAACGCACCGAGGGATGATGGGTTTTTTTTTTTACCACACTCGGGCTTCTCAACCAACCCCTTTCCATTCGAACGTTGATTAAATGCAATATTATTTTATTTTTACTTTCTCAGATGAAGAGAATGTATTGTAATAATGAAATAATCGAACTCGATATTAAGATGAATTTTTACGTTTTATGTGACCCTGAGACGAAAAAAGTTGATTTTAAAATTCTGCCTGTCCCTGTCCACGGATCTGAAACGATTAGATGGATTTTGTTCAAAGTTGATATTTAGATTTTATAGTGCTACACTTCAGCATTTTATTTATTTTATTTTGATCATAGACATCAAATTAAGGCTAGTTTACTAATGAGTGGTTTATTTTTAATTCTGAATTTTTCAAAAATGGTTTAAAAACTTTGTTAAAAATGCATATATAGGATTTATGAGAGCTGACCAATAGCATTGTATGATTAGTTTTTGGACAAAAATTTGTTTAAGGGTTGTTTACAGAAGGTAGATTTTGAAAATTCAAAATATTTTAAAAATAGCTACAACGATTTTGTTCAAAATGTATATCTAGAGATCGTGTGATAAGATAAACAACAATGTATTTACTGATTTATCAAAAACTTGAAATATTTTTAAAGAGCCTCTAACATTTTGTTTTTTAATTGGTATCATGAGGATGCTTGACATGACAAATAATACACTGTAATGATTTTTGGGGTAAGAATTTGTTTAAGGGTTGTTTGCTGATGACTAAATTTTTATTTATTGTTTAATATTTACAAAAGGCTCTAATATTTTTGTTTGAAATTGATATTTGGACGCGGTTGATCTCCCCAATAACACTATATATATATTTTTTATGGGTTAGTAGTTTACTGAAGAATTATTTTTGTAAATCTTGAATATTTTTGAAAATATATATACCAATTTTATTCAAAAAATATATTGGGGGACTATGTTATATGGTAATGGATAGTTTGTCTTAATTTCCTAAAACAAATTAATTTAAGGGTAGTTTACTTTGGACAAATGATCGAAAATAGGAATTTTCTCGAAATTATCCTTAAATATCGAGTTTAAAATGGACATCTGAGAATGGTTTTCATAATAAATAAGAATACTTTTTAATTTTACAAATTACAGATCATTTAAGGATGGCTTGCAAATTTTTTTTAAATTTGAAATTTGTTAAAAAAATCTCAGCAATTTTATTTGGACTAAAATTAAACGATTTGTTTTAAACTTTAAAAATAAATAGTTTTAATTTTGAAAACCAATATGATGTGTTTGTTTTTATGAGTAAAACTCATTTAAGGGCACTGTATTAAAAACCTGTTTTTGAAAATTTTCTTTAAAGCTATGATAAATAAATGGTACGGAACTCCGCACGAACTTTCTCGCTCTATTTTTTTAGAAATGGATATATTTACTCAAAATTCGTAATATAATATACACTATCAAACCCGAGAACAAATTGCGCTAGATAAACATACGTAAATCTCTTTTATTCATAGTTTTAAATTTCATAATTTAGTTTTTAAAGAATTAACGTCTTCATTTGTATATTTGGATCAATACAAAATATCGATATTGAGTACCCAAGGGTCAACACTTCGTATTTAAATTTTGAATTCCGCTTAAAATTTTCGTAATTTTACTAGGGGATATCTTATGGTTATTGCATTGCTATTAAATTTCTCTTTTATAAATTTTGACCAATTAAATAGGTAATTATTGAAGATTGAGTATAAAATGAGAAAGATAGAATCGTTAAAGCCGATTTTGGGAAAATTGAATTTTTCTCTTTTCACCCTTTAGTAAATTGCTATTAATTTTAGGGTTAGAGAGACGGCGTTGCGAAAACCACTTTTTAGGATTCGGGGGGTCATGAGACGTCGACATCCATCAACATTTCATGTTAGATTATTTTTACGGTCGCAATACTTTACCTTTAGTGTTCGAAAAGTTTTAATATATATATATATACATATATATACATATATATTTGCGTATAGCTTGAAAGCTATTGGTTTTGTAAAAATTTGGTTGCGAATAAAATATTTTTATTATAAATAGATCTACATATTTACAATGATAAGTAATTTCATACCTCAAATAGTTTCGGAGATGTGATAAAAAAATATAATTTACGCATCAGACCGGAGCCCTTAAAGTCATTTTGCCAAAATGATGAGAGTAGCCATTTTGTTTGAAATATTTATAAATGTTTTGAAATGAGATTTAATCAAAATCCTTAGAGCCGATTTTGAGAAAATCGACTTTTTCTCTTTTTGCCCTTCAGTAAACTACCCTTAATCTTAGGGTTAGATATCCAATTCCAAAACCCCTCGGGGAAACCCTATTGAAACCCTCGATACCAAGTTTTAGCCCGATCGGTAAAATAGTTTAGGCTCTAGTCGGAGGTATAGACAGACGGAAATTCAAAAACAACATTTTGGATTCGGGGGGGTCATGAAATGTCGATATTCATCAAAATCTTCGATTTTTTTGACAATCACGATGCTTTCTCTACCTGTAGGATAGTGAGAAAGTAAAAATATGATAAAGTTGGTGCAATTGTGTCATCCCCGCGTCTTACTACCTGTTCATGCTATACGAATATATAATTATTACTCTAATTGGTAGGGATGAGGAAGGAAACATTTTAGAAGTAATGCGTCCTCATTTGCCTAAAAGTAGAGTGGGAAACCATTTAGGAAATAAACACCCTCAGTGGACCCAACCAGGACTCGAACCCCGATCTCTTCGTCTTCAGCAGGCCAGTCTAACACGAGGGTAACGCCTTAGACCATTCGGCCACTGACGTGAGCTGCAATAATATTCATACCATTCCAACGATCCTTTAATATATAAAATACCCCTATCCATACCAGTGAGAACGTGGATTAAATATCAAGCTCGTCTCATCTGATTTGTTGGTGACGAGGTAATCGAGGTTCGACTCCCGAGAGGGTGTATTAAAAGTGTTTATTAATCAATTATTTCCAACCATTCTTTCAAAGTGTGGGTACATTTTCTGTAAATGTTATATTCTTCATAACTAAAAATCAGTTTACTAATTAAAGTGCGGATAGCCGAGTCAGGTATTAATAACTAATGGAAAATAAAGTCAGTTACCTTAAGTAGCTGAAAATGGTGATAATATAGCTTGTAAATTAAAATGAAATCTCACCCCCCGCCAGGTTGCTGTATTATTATCCTCAATAACAATATTGGCGTCCATCCTCAACACCTACTGGCTTTACTATAAAATATATATTTCAGCCCATTCTACTTAAATGAAAGTACGATCTATCAAAATTGAATTCTTATATCTCTTTTAATGTTTCAAATACATAAATCCTTTTAAAAGGAAGTGTTTTTTATTAGGTGGGGTTTTGGTAAGGGAATTAGCAGGGACACACACCAAACTGGGTTGAGAATTAATCGAATAATGTTCAAACTATTAATAATAACATAAATAAAAACATAATATATTGATTCAGAGACAATAATGCCCGCTTATATTTTTTAAATAAAAACTAATTACGAGTATATTGTTCATTAATAAAATACGTAATAAATAGCATTTAACTATCTATTCATTTTAGTTATGTGATTAATTAAGTTTTCTTCCCGCTTCACGTATTTTAAACATTGTTAAACTCTTAAACAAAATACTAACAAATAAAAATAGCTGAAAAAAATTATATATCACAATCCTATAATATAATTATTTGAAAGTTTTCAGTGTTTAATTTTCGCTCAATATATCTTAAGAACTTTTCAAAGTTCATTAACTGTCACATGTTTATCAAGATAGCTACAAAACTGTTTGTGAACTATTTTATAACTATTCCTTAAATATTGCCAAATATAAGAGAAAATGTAATCGCTTACCTTCATAAATAAAGTTTTGAAATTCCTTTGAATATCAGATAATTCATCAGTGTGATTCCTACCAGTATTTTCCTTAAAAATAATATGATGTTTTACTTATAAACATACTATGTATGGTATTTATTTCATGTTTGTAATTTATTAACATGAGATATAATATATAAATAAATCTGTAAGTTTCTGAATTAAAAATAATGTAAATTAAAACAAAAATAATTAAATTACGAAGGGATCATACAGTAGCCCCATGGCTTCTTTGGTGCTGACTGACAGTTCACAGCTGACTTCTGACAGTCAACATTTAGGTATATATCTAAATTTTGACTGTCATAAGTGACAGCTGCTAAACACATATTTTTTGCAGATCATATGGTTCGGCGTAGGGATACATAATTTGGTCTGGTAGCTTTTCAAAGCCGTCAGCTGTCAGCTGTGAGCTGTCACTCACCACCAAAGAAGCCATGGGGCTACTGTATATTATTGAAGTGTGTATATACAAAACTAAGGTTTATTACACAAAATATTGCAACAATATTCTGTGTGGAGGAGTTATACTATAGCAATTATGTGGTACAAGCTATCCGACACCTTAGCTCATTCGGTAGTGTGTCTGTCTACTGAGCTAAGGGTCCCGGTTTTGATTCCCAGCATGGCCGAAAAAAGTATTATTGGTGAAATATGGGTTTGTCCTTTCATGGTGGTGAATTAACGGCCGGGGACTGGATGTTGTGACTCTTAGGGCCGTGTGCAAGAGCTTGGCTAAGTGGATTCTTTGTGGACACTAACGTGGGATTCCTTGCGTCATCATAGGTTAAAAGTTAGAGCGATAGTGTGCTTGGGACCTCATTATCGGTCCACTAAGCATTCACTAACGTTATTACATACTGCCCAATAAAAAACTGACCCAGGCCACAGGCTGGAAACAAAAATGGATGTGTGTGGAATAAGCTTGTCTTTTAACACTCCTGTATAACCTCTAGGCTCTTCAACACTTTTATAACCTGCTTCGGTGGCCTCATAGCTTAAGGCGTCACTCTTGTGTTAGACTAGACTGCCAAAGATAGAGAAATAGAGGTTCGAATCCCGCTTGGCTGTATTGAGGGTGGTTTTTCCAAAATGGCATTCCACTTTCACTCCACATAAATGCGGGTACACTTCCTTTAAACTCAAATTTCTTCATACCTAACTCATTAGCGTAATTAGTGCATATGCGTAATGAGTATAGCCGGAACAGGTAGTAAGACGCGGTGCAAAAAAAAAATAGCACTTATGTGAAACCATAGGTTCATTAACACCTATGTGGAAAAAATATTTTATTTAATACTTATGTGGAAAAATCTGTTACTTTAACACTTATTCGGAACAAGCAGATTTATCTCTAATTTTGAGTGTGCCCATTTAAATTGAATCCCAAGAATTCACGGACACGAAACTTTTTTTTTTTCCCTTAAGGGTCAGCTTAGTTGGTTTGGTTGTATACCTCGTGAGAAAGACTTTTCTCTTGTTAGTTTTTCATTTCAATCTTTATGTATGAGTGCAGGGTATTGTCGAAGTAATCCGTGAGGGGTTAGAAAATATTATCAAGCCCTTGGGCTGAATTCTCATTATATTAGTTTATATTCCATCGGTTACCAAACGTCTCAAAATGATTTATGGATGATTTTTCTTTTATAAAACCCAAGTTGGAAACAGTCTTACTTTAATCAATTTTTTTATTTTATTTTGGGAATTATTCACTGCTTATACATGCATATAATTGGTTTGTTAATTTTAACACTAAGCTTATGTTTATCTACTACAGATATTTTTTGTAACCAATGTCTCTATAAAACTTAATGAAACGTTAAGTTCTAAATTATTGTTTTTAGGTTTTAATTTTAAATATTTAATTGTTTATATAAACATTTTAAATGTTGGTAACAATTTTGATAGCTTTGGTAATTACTTGGTTACTATAAATTTCATCGATTTGATTAAATATAGTTATCTAAATGTTTTATAAACGGGATTTTGTTACGAAGTTGTTTTATATAGTTAAAAAAATGTGGTTGTAATTCAACGGCATGTTAAATATTATCTGTTTAGTACTGTATCTCAATTCGTAATAAGAGAATGAATTAAGAGTTTTTTCCAAACAAAGTACTAGGAATGAGGTTTGGGCCTGAGAGAAATGAAAAAAAAATCTGACACCTAAGCTCAGTCGGCAGCGTGTCTGTCTACCGAGCTAAGGGTCCCAGCTTCCATTCCCGGCATGACCGAAAGTTTATAATTGTTGAAAATATGAGTCTACCTTTTTACATTGATAAATTAACTGGCGAGGACTGGATGCTGTGCCTTTCCCAGTCTTAAGTTAGCTTATAAGTCATATGAAGCTACGACAGGCCTAGCAAGCTGGTAGTAGAAAATATATGGCTTGGATAGCAAAAACTGACCACAGGCTGGAAACAGTAATGGATGTAGAAAAAAAAAATTAACAAAGAGAAGAATTGAATAGTTACATAATTAAGAACTTCGTGGTTTGTATGCATCCCCTAACAATAATCATCATAGATTGCAGGCTGAAGTAGTGTAGCTATGTGGCGCGTTTGGATAGTTACAGGCGTGTTCACAACATTTAGTTGGGAAACCTGGAGAAAAAAAATGCCTTGGTAGACTAAGACATCGATGGGAGGATAATGCTAGGATGTATTTGAAGGAGATTGTGTGTCATTGTAGGGTTTGTATGGAGGTTTCTAATGATAGAATTGAATAGAGAGTTTATGTTCTGGTTGCCATTAATCCTTCGAGCTCCTCAAGGTCAGAGAATTACTAAGCTAGTTAATTTGGACTGTATTAATTTAATGTGTCCAGACAATTATATTTATTGTTCAGCGTCTTACTGCTCATCCACTGTCTACACTAATGTAATAAACATTAGAATGCTTAAATTTAGATTAAATATACTAGCATTTGCATAGAGGAAGAGTTGAAAATCACTTAAGTAAGTAAACTACCCAAACTTCACCCAGTCAGGTTTTGAGCTAGCAAACCATACTATATGAGCTTGTCTTTCAGTCCTTGTGGGTTTTAAAATTAATAGTTGAAACAGAACTAATAAAGCTTAACATGGATTAAATTTGATATTTTGGGGTGAGAGCTTATAAATACTTACCGTAGTTTCAAATTTTTTTCCAACCCACCTCGGTGGCGTAGTTGGCTAACGCGCTAGCCGTGTTGTGCTCGACCGCCGAGGACGGGGAGATCGAGGTTCGAATCTCGGTCGGGTGAACTGGGGGTGGTTTTTCCTAAATGGTTTTCCACTCTCCCTCCACGCAAATGAGGGTTCACTTCCTCTAAATTCAGCCTTCCTAATTCCTAATCCATTAGCGTAATTAAGCGTATAACCCGAACGGATATTAGGACGCGGTGCTACATATTATTATTATTATTCAATTTTTTTTAAACCAGACGTATGGTGTTGATTAAAAAAAGATTTAGACCGAAGTTTCATGATCTTTAGTCTCATAAGTTCGGAACTATATGTAACATAATACGTGAAAGAGTGATTCTTAAATTTGGATTCCTATTTTATGAATATTTTAAGACGTTTTATCCGATTAGCTTTAGAAAACGTTGTTTTCTATTATTTTCTTGGAGTATGATTATTTCATTTTAAATGGTTTGAAATGATATACGTGCAAGACCGCTTCAGTAGTCGAATGCTCTAAGGCGTTACTCTGGAAAAAGACGAGACTGCCGATGACGGTGAGATTAGGGTTCGAGTCTAATCGGCTCCACTGAGTTTGTCGAATAAATGAATAAAACACACACAAATACATACAGACATATATACATAAGAATATGTTGCTGCTAGTGAGTAATTATTTATTTATTTTAAAAAATAAAATAAACAATCATATAATATAGATATAGATATATATGTGTGTTTATTTATGTGTATATAAGAACAATTTCTGAGACTATTCTATATAGAAAGAGTCTTAGATTTATTTGAACACGAGAAGGAATACAGTAATTCAAAAGCTTAAACGTTTTAAGTTTCCTTAGCGTTGTTTATTGAATTTCCTACAACCATTTCATTCTACCATCTGGCGACTTCTCTTGTTTCCTCATTCTTCACGCTCTCAACGAATCTCTCCCCTTCCCCTTGTTGAACTCCAACAGTCCATTTCACTCCTTCCTCTCAGCCACCCAACCACCCCAACTTTCCAACCCCCTACTTCATCCAGTAACGGAGGAACACGTGTTCTTCGCTGTGTAAGTTGAGCTCGAGTCTTCCACTCTTAGCCCTAACAGACAAGCGCCATTTCCTTCATTCTCTCGCCCTTTCACTATCTCACCCCTCCTTCTTACCACTCTCTCTTAATTCCATTCTTTCATTTTGTCCCCTCCATTCGAGAGGTCAACAACTTACCACTTACGACCTAATAAGACTGAACAAGGTTTGTTAAAGCTTGTATCTGGGTGGTGTAAGATGTTCGCAGCACTGTGGAACACAATAATTAAATACAGCGAGGTTTAATAAGGCGTTTATCTGCATTGTGTTATGTTTAGAGCATTGTGGAACACAATAATTAAACACAGCAAGGTTTAATAAGGCGTTTATCTGCATTGTGTTATGTTTGGAGCATTGTGGAACACAATAATTAAACACAGCAAGGTTTAATAAGGCGTTTATCTGCATTGTGTTATGTTTGGGGCATTTTGGAACACAATAATTAAACACAGCGAGGTTTAATAAGGCGTTTATCTGCATTGTGTTATGTTTGGAGCATTGTGGAACCCAATAATTAAATACAGCGAGGTTTAATAAGGCGTTTATCTGCATTGTGTTATGTTTGGAGCATTTTGGAACACAATAATTAAACACAGCAAGGTTTAATAAGGCGTTTATCTGCATTGTGTTATGTTTGGAGCGCTGTGGAACACAATAATTAAATACAGCGAGGTTTAATAAGGCGTTTATCTGCATTGTGCTATGTTTGGAGCATTTTGGAACACAATAATTAAACACAGCGAGGTTTAATAAGGCGTTTATCTGCATTGTGTTATGTTTGGAGCATTTTGGAACACAATAATTAAACACAGCAAGGTTTCTAAGACATTTATCTGCATTTGGTCAGTTGTTTGCAACTTTTTGGAACACAATAGCTATAACCCTAAATTGTTTAAGGGCTGTCTTAAATGTTCGCAACAATGTATTTTTTTTAATATATCCGCATATTACCACCTGTTCAGGCTATACGCATATATGATAACTACTCTAATGAGGAAGGAGTGAGGGAGGAAGCATTTTAGAGGTAAAATGCCCTCATTTTTGGGTAAGGATAGGGGAGAAACCATTTTAGGAAGAATTAACCTCAGTATACCCGACCGGTATTTCAACGCCGATCTTCCTGTCATCAGCAGGCTAGTCTAAACGCGAGAGTGACGCCTTAAACCGTTCTGCTACTGAAAAGGGTGCAACAATATATAATGCGATGACTAGAAATAAACAAAACAAATGATAATACAGTTCGATAGACTTATATTTACCAAGTTAAAAACTGTTGACAAGTAGCTTGTGGCGACCCTAGTGGTGTGACCTGAAACCCCGATCTTCTTGTCATCTGCAATCAGTTTAGACAAGCTTATATTTGCGGTTAACAATGGTATTAACCTATTAAATAATAAACTATATTCGCCAAATATTGTTGTGAGACTGTCCTGTATTCTTTGTCTACAACCTATTTCTGTATTTAGCGCCACTGGATTTCCATCTTGAATACAGGACCTTCATTGATACTGTCGTTCATCACTTCCATCAAGAAAAGAAAAATGTTTGTTTTATAGCTGCTTAACGGATTATTTCCGCGTGGGAAACACACATAATAACCTACTTATCAAATTCTTTAACTTTAACGCTGGTTAATTATAGGACAAACTTAACTACCAGATCCTAGAATATTAATTTAACGACCCTCTTTGGCAACCTCCTGGCCTCAAACGTTCCTCTCGCAATATATGATACCGCCGATTATGGAGAGATCAGGATTATAAAACCGGTACGGTGTACAAAGGGTGGATTTCCTACATGGTTTTCCACTCTCCTTCCACGTAAATGCGAGTATATTTCTTCCAAATTCAATCTTCGTCATCCCTAACACAATACAGTAGCCCCATGGCTTCTTTGGTGCTGACTGACAGTTGACGGCTTTGAAAAGCCACCAGACCAAATTATGTATCCCTACACCGAACCATATGATCTGCAAAAAATATGTGTTAAGCAGCTGTCACTTCTGACAGTCAAAATTTAGGTATATACCTAAATGTTGACTGTCAGAAGTCAGCTGTGAACTGTCAGTCAGCACCAAAGAAGCCATGGGGCTACTGTAGCTTAGGTAGTGCATATGCATATAACCAGAACGGATAACGAGACGGGGTACTAAAAAAAATGCATAATTTTTTTTCTGAGCAACGATTCTTATAAATCATTTGGGTCATAAGCATATGTACTAATTACGCTAGTGTGCATAGTAATTTAAATCCTCTACAGATTAGGTTATTTGGTAAATTCACGAAAATAGCCATTAGGAATCTTCCGGCCAATAAATAGATTTAAAATAATTCCGTGAAAATATGTTTTATCTTGAATAGGAACCAAGGGAAAGGTGATTTTGAAATGCAACTCAATGATGCTGCCTCGCAAATAGTAGAGTGAGTGTGTATAACTAGTCAACAGAAGAGGGGAGGAAGCATTATCAGATAAACAGGACCCATAAAATGAATTGGCCTTTTTTGGTGTTTTTTTAGCACCACGTCTTAATACCCATTCGGGTTATACGTTTATATACTAATTTCAATAATAATAATGTTAGCACTGCGTCTTACTACCCTTTCGGGTTATACACTTAAGTACTAATTACACTAATGGATTAGGAATTGGGAAGGTTGAATTTAGATGAAGTGAACCCGCATTTGCGTGGAGAGAGAGTGGAAAACTATTTAGGAAAAACCACCCCCGGTTCACCCGACCGAGATCCGAACCTCGATCTCCCCGTCCTCGGTGGTCTGGCTCTAAACGAATGGCGCGTTAGCCAACTACGCCACCGAGGCGGCTGTTTATATACTAATTTCAATAATGGTGTTAGCTATTAGGAAGGCTATATTTAGAGGAAGTGTACCCGTATTTGGGTGGAGGAAGAGTGGAAAACCATTTTGGAAAAACCATCCTCAGCACACCCGACCGAGATTTGAACCTCGATCTCCCAGTCTTCGGTATTCTAGTATACTGCGAGAGTAGCGCCTTAGATAATGCGGCCACGGAAGCGGTTGTCATTAAATTCCCTCTCATTCTATTTCGTACATTGGGGTCTAAGGCACTGTTCCTAAGTGAACGATCGAAAGCGAGTGGTGCTGTGGTTGCGGGCGAAGCGAAGCGGAGATGAAATATTAAATGCACTGTTGGGGTGAAAGTGTCCTACGTAAAGACGAAGCGGTGCGGAGCGCGACGCGGCAGGGCTTCAAGCGGTTGCTGCGAACAAATATTTTGATATTTTCATGCGGCGAGACACACAACTCTTGCTCCAATCATTTTGACAAAAGGAGTGTTAGTTTTCACAACCTCTGATCGATTAAAGAGCCAAGCTATATTTGTTAATTACTGTTGTAGCCGCATCTAAATATAATATTCTATAGATTGAAAAAATCAAATCTGGACACCGGAATCGAGCCCGGGACCCTTAGCTTAATACGCCAAAGCTATAGCCACTGAGATATCCGGGAATGCTCCCGTTTTAAGGGTCATCCTTCACTCGTATTTTAAGACAGAGTCTGTGATGGATATGTGTAAATCGTCGGCTACAAATGTGTGATCAATTAAGATCACGAGCTATCAGGTAACGCAGCCACCATCGACTCGGTAGTTGGCTTCTTACTGCTAATAGTACAATAACAACTGTACGAATGATAATATTGCAATGGATTAAACAGACAAGCTATTATATTAATTGTTATTTACGGTTATAGCTGCATCTAAATATCATATTATTTATATGTGAAATAACACCTGAACACAGGCTATAACCGTAATTAGCAAATAATAGCTAAGCTGATTAATCCATCACCAGTAAACCAGTGCGAAACTTTCGCACATTCAACCTTCCCCTCCCCCCCCCCCCCCAAAAAAAGATTTAGTCTTTTGTTGGGTTGTTGAAATTAAATACTCAGCGAAGTGTATACACAAAATAGCAAAGAGAGTTTATTAATGTGAACGTATTAACAATTTACAATACGTCTTTGTATACAATATTTGATGTCAGAATGCTATCATCTTTAATTTTTTGTTTGTCATGTTCGGTAGTTGATACAAAAATATTGTTAGATTTAATGACTCTTGAAAAGGCTACATTGAGTTGTCCACGAGTAAATACATCATTTGGAAAGTACAATCCAGCTTTTTGAAGCGTCTGTCCCTGAGACTTATTGATAGTCATTGCAAAGGCAACAGAAATAATCTATAGGTTTTTCTTTTAACTTAAATTTTAAACAAACAATGTGTTTTAACGTAAACTGAGTATGGTATGTCAGAAGTCTGTAAAAAATCCTATCCACTGATACCTTATTCATCGCTGTAGGCTTTGTATTAGTTGAGAAAAAGGGATTTTGACAACAGAAATAATTTATAGGATGATTCTGTTTAGTCCAACATGATATGCGCATTCGTACAGTTGTAGATTGTAGATTTGGCAGTAAAAAGCCAACTACCTAGTCGATGGTGGCTACGTTACCTGATAGCTCGTGATCTTAATTGATCACTCATTTGTAGCTGACAATTTACGCACGTCCATCACAGATTCTGTCTTAAAATATGCGTGAATAATGACCCTGAGCATTGGACAATACCTGGATAGCTCAATGGTTAGAGCATTTACGTACTAAGCTAAGTGTACCGGGTTCGATTTCCGTGTCCAGATGTCATTTTTAAATTTAAATAATACTAACAACATATGTTTTAACATAGGCACTATTTTCTGTAGGTATTTTTGTTGGCTTAAATTACATATAAGTTTGTGATTAAAATGTCATAATTCGCTGAATCAGGTGTGTGAAGTAATATATTAGCATCAAATAGGTATTGCAATAAATCAACTACTCGTTTCGGTGATCACTTGGTCTAACGCGCTACTCTTTCAGTAGACTAGACTGCCAATGACGGGGAGATCGAGGTTCGGATCTCGGTCGGGTGTATTGATGATTCTTTTCCAAAATGGTTTTCCACTCTTTCTCCACACAAATGCGGATACATTTATTGTAAATAAAACCTCTATAATCCCTAAAACCGTTAGCGTGAAACCCAAACGGGTAGTAAGAAGCGGTACTAAAAATATAAACTAAATCAATACATGTAATATTAATTTCATGTATAATGATAACATCATAATAAAACGTTGGTAGCAAACATAGCTACTAGTTACCTGTCGCTCGAATACTGTACAAGGTATCTGGTTTCAATGGTGGCAAAGTCTTTCACTATGAAGTAAAATATGTTGTATCGATCCACGCTTATAGTATTAGTTTTTAATAGTTTCCTTCTCCAGGTACAAAGGGTGGCCAAATTATTAAAATCAATTACCTTTGTTTAATTTTATTTTATCTATTCAGTTAAAATCATACAAACATATTAGTTTAATACAATGATCAATATTTAGTAGGCATCCTCTTTATTTTTTATAGTTGATTCGAGTTTCTTAGGCATACTATAAACCTGGGACATTTAATACAACAATTCTATTAACAAAATCAAATGATCAAAAAACAAAACTATTCAATAAAACAACGCATAAACAACATACAGTAGAGAATCAGACCAATGGCTGGTCTGAAGCTCATCCAACATCTGATTACAGTACTGCCAACAGCAGTGAAATAGCACCGTAAAAACAGCTAATATTTATTTAAAACAAACCAAATATATTGTGACATAAAATATATTTACGCTAATAATGTTAAATCAGGAGCCTTAGGGAGAATAAATTAATTTGTGTGTGTTTTTTAAAATTTAAGTCTTATAATTTGGCCACCCTCTATAGATAGCATTTGTTAGAGATCTTTTCAGTGTGGCTTTTTTGTAATTTACTAACTATTAACTTTTTCATTGGTACACTATCAGAAAGTAATAATTCATGTTTCCTAGACGACAATATTGTAGCTACTGAATGATTTAAACTCTTATCGCTTGTTTCTTGTATTCATCCACACAGAACAATCGCGTCAATTCACGTCGATCAAGTATGATCACTCACCTAGGACAGCGCCTTAGTGTAGTAGTACTTATTATAGTGCTTAGGTGCTTCAAGTTAAAATGAAACTCCGCAAAATAGCTTTGAATTCACCAAGTAGGCAACTTGGTTAATTAAACTCATTCTAGTAGAAGACGAGTGGCCTGTGATGCTTCTAGGGGATAGCGTGTGAACCAGCCAGACCGGTCCGATTGGGCCTCTTCTGGTGGCAACTTTACCCCAGGGAAACTATGGTTCAAATCCCGGAGGGGTCAAAGGCTTAATATTCACGAGGTACAAGGAATAATAGACTCACTCTACAAGATGTCCCAAGCGGTAAACTTCAATCATGTAAAATATACTTTTTTTTAACAATAAACAATCTAAATGATTTTATTTGAAGAGGAAAGGAGAAAATATCCTATTTATAACAATACAACTATAATTTATAGCTTTATAAAACAAATTGTACCAATTTTATTACGAATGGACATATTTTACAGCTAGAAAAAGATGTTTAAGCACCGTGTCTTTCTAACAGTTCTGGCTAAACACCTATATACTAATTACTCTGATGTGTTCGGTATGAGGGAGGTTGAATTTATAGAGTGTGTACCGGAATTTTCATGGAGAGAGAGGGGAGAACCAATTTAGGAAAAGCACCCTCAGTACACCCGATTAGGCTCGAACCTTGATCTCCCTGTCTCCGGTAGTCTTAGTATATTGATAAAGTTATGCCTTAGCTCATTCGGCCAACTTAGCGTGTAATTTTGATGTTATCAAAAGTATTATTAAACATGTATTACTTTGATTAAACTAACAAACAACCCTTGTTTACACACTCTGTGTTTACAAGCCGGGGAAAGAAGTTTCAAAGGAAGCAGTTAATGTCAACAAGTAAACAATCCAAGTCAACCGGATCTATTCCTATAATGGAATTAGTTCTGTCTTGAGAGGTATTAAAACTCATCATAACACTTGTCGAGAAGATTGATTTGAAAACGGTTTCCATAAAACTCAGTTTTATTAGGGTTTTGTGAGTATCCAAGTTACATTAAAGGCTGATTCACACAGAACGCTAAGCTAAGCTAAGATTTTCTCTGCTAACTTTTTAGAAAAATAGCATACCGTGTATTTAAAGGTGTTGGTTCGCACAGAAAGCTAAGCTATGCCTTGCTACGCTGCGCTATGTTTTTTCCGATTTCTGGGCGGGCAATTTCTCCATCTCCCATCTCAAGCCATCTCATGTTGCGCATGCGCATAACGCAACTTGGGCTCCGTGTTGAACAGACGCAGTGCTGACTGGTTTGGTGAAAATAACTAAAGAAGTGTTGAAGTTTTGTTTTCAGTTTGTTTCACGTGTATTTAAGTAATATTCTATTTAGGTTTTATATTTAATAAATGTTTTTACATTAAAATAGAAGCGTTAATTGAACAAGTCAAACCTCCACCTCCTAGATTTTCTTCGTCTTCCAAAACAATTGCTAACAGCACCATCTTTTTTTACTCAGTACTATCACCTGAACTTAAACCGTTTTGGAGAACGCCATCATAACTAAGCTTCACTGTAGCAGACCAGAAAGAAACAACACTGAATTCTGGAATAAAAAGAGGGACCATTGCTTAGCTTAACAATGAGTGTGAAACCAAATTAACAAAGTCTTAGACGAGGACAGCACAGCATAGCTTAGTTTAGCTTAGTTTTTGTGTGTATTGGCCTTAAGTGTCTTATAATAGTCTATCCTCTATACTATTGGATACCCATCCACCCGATTGATAAAACCAAAACACCATCATCTGAGGACACTCGAACAATGGCCCAAGTCTCGTTTTATCGTGGTTGTGAAACTCATTAAGCTCTCGATTCGATTACCAGTTGGGGAGCTGTGTTTTTCTTTGTAAAAGGTTTCCCATTCTTTCTAAACGCTATTGAGGGTATAGTTCCTCTAGATCAGGGGTTTCTAACTGGCGGCCCGCGGGCCACATGCGGCCCGCGAGACAACGTTTTGCGGCCCGCGCAATCATTTTAAGAATTTTTTTTTAAATATCAAGAAAAGTTATGAAAAATATTTCATAGCTTGTTCAAAAGATGTATTAATATTCATACGGCAAAAATGATCAAACGAAGTTGATAAATAATTAATAGTCAGCCGTTCTACAAGTTACGCATTGCATCGCTAGCCCAGCAAGGCTTGCTGACTACTCCTCCCGTCTCCACTCACGCTCAATCGCGCTTGCTTGACGTGTAGTGAAGTTTCACAAGTTACTGTCCATTTTGAAGGCTTTGTTTTGTGTTGAGTGTGAAGTGTACCGCTGCTTGAGTCTTTTACGTGTACAAAAAAATGAGCGGAAACTCAAAGAAACGCAAAATTGAAAATGAAAACAGAATTTATAAGGAAAGCTGGGAGAGTGACTATTTAATTACTAACAACAGTGGGAAGCTTCAATGTTTGGTATGCATGAAAATTGTGTCTGTATCGAAGGAGAACAATGTTAAACGACACTACTCAACAATGCATGAGAACAAGTATGCAACATATAAGGAAGAAGCTCGACACGCACTGGTCGCAGACTTCAAAAATAAATTAAAACAGCAAACAGGTATGTTTAGTAAAGTCTTACAAA
>CABFWB010000322.1:167882-182145 GCA_902151455.1 Timema bartmani
GTTTTTTTTTTTTTTTTTTTAGAAAAGGACGTGGTCTAGAAACAGGTATCGTCCTCCCTACCCAAACCCGAAATTAATAACACTCACGAAAAAAGTCACCAGTTAACTTTCGAGGTTGACTGGTTCAGCGACTGTCACGTTTTACTTAGGTAGTTATTTAATAAACTAAACTCTTGACGAGAATGAACGTAATTAGAATAAATATGATCCTATATATTATTTCTGTGGTCAACATCCCTTTTTCTCAAGTAATACAAAGCCTACAGCGATTAATAAGGTATCAGCGGATAGTTCTTTTTTTTACCAACTTCTGACATAGCATACTCAGTTTACGTTAAAACACATTGTTTGTTTAAAATTTAAGTTAAAAGAATAATCTAACAATATTTATGTATCAATTACTGAAAATAAACTCTCTTTGCTATTTTGTGTATACACTTCGCTGAGTATTTAATTTCAACAACCCAACAAAAGAATTATTTTTTTTTGGGGGGTGGGGGAGGTAGAATGTGCGAAAGTTTCACAAGGGTTTGCTGGTATTTAATATAAATATAATAAATTAATTAGTTATGATACACGACACACAACAAGCGATACATTTTCATTGAATTTAACCACTCTAGCCAATCATGAACATTCCGTTAATAACAACGTCTAAACATTAAGTGAAAACTGACCTTACACTGAACCGAAATATAGGGGGGGCAAGGGGGTAGATGATCCCAATTCTACCAACAAAAAATAGATAACTCGCCCTAACCTCAAATGGCATCTCCAAACAAGAAAACGGCCACATCAGTTAGCCTGGCCAAAGAAAACTTTATAAAGTAAATGAATTTTTTTATATAAGTTATTTCACGTGTACTTTCTGAACTGACTGAATATATTAGCACACGACTTACAAACCAACTTAAATCAGGAAAAGACACATTGATCAGCATCCACAGCATCACTGTGAAAGGGAAAATCTCAATTTCACAAATGAAATTTTTTCAGCTATGCTGTGAATTGAACCCGGAACCCTTTGCTTAGTAGATAGATACGCTACTGATTGAGTCAAGGTGTTGGACAGTAATACGGTATTTATTAAAAACACATTCAACTAATTATTATATCTATGATGTGTTTAGCTGCTATTCATTTAAACATAGTTGCAATGACTTCCAGCCAATGCTATCACTAATATGTAAAACACCTGCTTTGGTGGTCCAATGGTCTAAGGTGTCACTCTCGCAATAGGCTACACTCTCATTGATAGGACGATCAGGGTTCGATTCCCGGTCGAGTGTAATGAGGATGGTGTTTCCTAAATAGTTTTTCCCTCTCCCTCCAAGAAAATACTGGTACACTTCTATAAATTCGACCTTACTCATTCCTAAGAAATTAACGTAGTTAGCACATCCGTATAACCCGAACGGGAAGTAATACCTGGTATTAATAAAAAGTATATATAAAAGAATAGTCTACCTCGGGGGGTCTTGGAGTAAAGGGCTCACCTCAGGATCCAATGCTCTTGGGCGTCAACGTATTTTTTCTTGAGTAATGAAATTCCGTAGCACGACTTCCTTCGGAGGGGAAGTAAAGCCATCGGTCCAATGTCTGTTGTGGAATGTTAAAGAACCCTGGAAGGTATGTGAAAATAACTTTCCCGGCAAAATTAGTAGGCCTATTCGGACTCGCTCATAGAAATTCTTGTATGCTGATATAATCAGTCAGTTCAGGAAGTACAAGTTAAATGCAATAAATAAACAAGAATATTTTTAACATATGGTGAATTAATCTCGATGGTATATCAAATGGAACAAAATGTTGTATCAAGATGTATGGCTATTTATGGTTCATATCACCACCTATAATGCGATGTGAATAACCCAGTCTTGAATTAAGCAGATGCCTGAGCTACCAATGGTTTTACTCATCTCGAACACAAAAAAAAANCTTACCTCACTAACCAAAAAGATGCTACAACAACCATTTAATTAAAATACTTTGAACTTTGTACGGTTTACCATTTCATAAAATAAACTTTATTTCAGGTCAAAAGATGATATTCAAATTATTTAAAAAAATGCCGGTTAGTAAACAGACAAGACAAGGTGGGCAAATAAAATGTATTTCATAATAATTACCAATTTTATTGGAAGCTACGTGACATTTCACGACAGCTAATTCTATACACAACCATTTCCATAGCTATAAAATAAATAATATCTAATTAGACCACGTCATACAAATATTAAATTTAATGTAACTATTTTGCATGAATGGCCATAACTTTATCATGAAGCACTCCATTTTTAATAAATTGGACAAAGGGTAGTATACTAACACAATAAATTTAGAGAAATACTAGGAATGGCAGAGTGGAGTGTCAGGAAAAAAAGATAGTTTCCTAAAAAGAGAGAGGGATCCCTAAAAGGAAATGCGATAAAGCAAATACCAATTGTATAGATATTGTATTTATTAAGTTTTCAAGAAAGTGCGTTAGTAAAACAAAAACAGAGTCTTTGAAAAATTTAAATATAACAAACAAAATAATGATTTAACACCTCTAAAAAGTTCCAGTAACTCATTAAAGGAGGCATCTAGATAAATTTAAATATTTTATAATCAATCACTCGAACTATCTACCCATATATAATTTAGTTATTTAAAATTTAAATTGTTAAATAATGCCTAGACTATCATTATATTTTTTTCATTTATCTAAGTGACTTTAACGTGCACTTTCTGAACCGACTGATTATATTAGGACATATATTATAAACTAACGTTTCATATTAGTCGCTTGGAGAGTATCCACATAGTTATATTAATGAGGTAGTGATGAAGAAGTTATAATTAGATTGAGTGTGTCCACATTTGCGTGGACTGAGAGAGGGGAACTCTTTAATAAAAACCACCTCGATACACCCAGCCATGATTTAAACCCCAATCTATAAATCAACATAGGACCAGATAAAATTAGATTGATATCTTAATCCGTGAACACACTAGCGTGGGTATAATCAGGAATATTGTAATTTATACAAAACTAGTTGAACCACTTAATATTTTACACAGATCAAGATTTTTTTTTATTTTGGTTTACCGAATTCACTTCTTTAACACGTTACTTACTACTAGACACAAGAAACATTGCATCTCGTGGCCAAGCGCTGCAAACTCTCGAGAGTATGAAAGGTGATGTGAAAGGTGCATTCGAGTACAGTCAGTACCAAATGGCAAATGGTACATAAGTCCTTCAATGTAAATAGTTGGGTTACCACGCTTATTTGAAGCCATTTTAAAACACTTTACGCACCTTGTATTTAAAGATGATCAGCTGTCCGTAGTGTTTGTCAAAAGAGGTAAAAAATAAAATAAAAACATTCTACACAAAACTACTGAAAGTTCTTAACTATCGAACTTACGCACCCCCCTCGGTAAGCTGACCTGAGTGTACATGCCAGAACTTCCAGATAACCACTGATGACCTGTATCATTTGCCTTCCCCCTTCATTCTTCAAGTAGTTGACATTCTTTCCTCATGCAATGTTTACTTTGTAGAGTAGTAATATTTTTACTGGTCAATTAAATTACATGTGAATGTTCCTCTCATATCTATAATCTGAGTTTATATAATATGAAAGTTTCATCTGACAGCTCGTAAGCCCTATTAAGGTGGGAATGTAGGGAACTGATTAAAAGTCAGTATTTTTGCAATTTTTATAGCAAAACTTTTTTTTTGTCAAAATAAATAAAATATTGCTTCTATACAAACATAGAGTTTAAATTTCTTCACATGATGACATCAACAGTTATTGAATATATGTCAAGGGTTCCCTGAAATTTCATGAAAACTGCTTGATTCACACGTTTGCTGTAAATAGAAAGCAGAATCTGCTTGAGTAGCGCAGCAATTTACACGCTGTACGAGTATGTTGACCAATGATGCATTGCAATGCAAACTTAAAACAGCCGATCAACAACATATTTTATTTTCTACATTGATTTTAGATCATTCTCTTGATGTAAGTTTACAAATTATAACGCTGTGTCGTGGCACAATCCAATACATCGATACAAGCTTTACATTAACGGGTTATTTCAAATCTCCTCACAACGGCCAACGAAGCTGTCTGCTTGATGTTGAATCTACAGTGCATGCGTTGTCAAATGCGCATGCGCACTGATTAGAGATGGTTGGTTCTTGAGATTTGATTGGTTCTCCCGTGCCGAACATCTCAGGCAGAGCGGATGAAGTAGAGGTGAGTTGAACTTTAGTGGAACAGCTCGCGCCGATAAGGCGTAAGTCTTGTGATTAGCTAAGAGTGCGTCACGTGACTACGTTTCTGCTCTGCGCTAGTTTTTCAGCGAACGTGTGAATTTGCGGTTATTCTCTTCATTTAAAAAATTGGTCATCTAATGTCGCCATGCTCATGAAATATATTTAACAACTGTTGATATCAACATGTGAAGCAAATTAAACTATATGTTTCTTATGTAGCAACATTTGATTTATTTTGATCAAAAAATGTTTTGATACAAAAACTGCAAAAACAATGAACTTTTCTCTCATTCATCGCAACCCCAACTTTAAAAAAATATGCCCCAAAAACACTTAAGGTGGTATGAAAGGAAATGCTAGAAAAGACCAGTATTTTTTTTTTCAGTTTTTATGGCAAAACCTATTTTGGCCAAAATTAATAAAATATTGCTGCAGCACAAATATAGAGTTTAATTTTCTTCACATGTTGATATCAACAGTTGTTGTAATATCCATCATGAGCATAGCGGCATTAGATGAGAAACTTTTTAAATGTAGAGGAAAAGTTGTCATTAAATTCCAGAACACCATTGACAGATATTCAAAGAATCTTGAGATCACCATGTGAAGAAAATTAAATTATATATTTGTTCTGAAGCAATATTTTATTTATTTTGACAAAAAGAGTATGTTGCCATAAGAACTGCAAAGACACAGGCCTTTTCTCGCGTCCCCTTCAATCCCACCTTAATCTATGAATTTTACTTCATAAACAACATATGTGTAATTATTTTTATTTTTAAAAAAACACGGACAAAATTAATGTGACCTTAGATAGGGTTTAAATCATTAAATAAAAGTGTATGACAATCTAATATTGTAATAATATTTGAGAGAGAGAAAAGTATTTTTATATTTCCTGTAAAATTAAAGATGATGTTTTATGAAATTTTTTTTTAGCACCGCGTCTTAGTACCCGTTCAGGCTTTATGCATACTTACTAATTACTTTAAAGCTTTAGAAGTGAGGGATGTTGAACTTAGAAGAAGTATACCCGCATTTTCCTGGAGGGAGCGTGAAAAATAATTTAGGAATACCTACACTCAGTGTACCCAACTCAGATTTGAACCCTGCTCTACCCATCATAGGCAGTCTAGTCTATTGAGAGATCGACGCCATAGCCTTTTTATCCACCGTAGACGGTGCTCTTATGTTGAACTAAGAAATACAAGAAATTTCTCTTTACTTTTCTAGATGCTTTCTGCGTCAGAAGATTTGGTTTGTTGGAAATTGATCTCTATATTGTGATATGAGCATTAAATTTAAAACTCTATACTTTTACATTTAATAATGACACCAATTTTTTTCCCTTTTAAAAGACTCCTCTTTGATACCATTTGAAAATACAAAAATATAATGACATATTTCCAACTAGATATCAACAACACACAATCATGGCTGAAGAAATTTCGTAGCTCATGTATGGGTTGAGCTGTAACCTATATTAATTTTCTAAATATAGAATACATACCGGTGGTCCATCATGAAACTAATATAATACCTACTCTATATATTATGTTTGGAATTCAATATGTTTAATATTCTTTTACGAGTTTTATCAAAGCAAACCCACAAATAATATTTTAAACTATTCTTGTTTTATGGTTTTCATTCAAAAGGATTAAGTTTATCTCTGCATTAATTATTTTGAAATTCTAGCACTAAGTATATAAAAACGTAAAAATAGAGGCTAGCTTTCTTCCATAAATATTAATAATAATAATAGTAATAATAATAATAATAATAATAATAATAATAGTGTATAGCTATACGTGGGCATGGTATGGATATTATTACAATAAAACCCTACATTTGATTACACCCTATCCCTATTTTGAGCTAGTTATATCCAGTCCACCTAATTACACCCTACCCCTGTCTTGAGATATTTTATTCAGTCCACCTCATTACATCCTATCTCTATCTTGAGATAATTCTATCCAGTCCACCTTATTACACCCTATCCCTGTCTTTAGATATTCTATCCAGTCCAACTCATTACACCCTATCCCTATCTTGAGATAGTTCTATCCAGCACACCTCATTACACCCTATCCCTATATTGAGATAGTTCTATCCAGTCCACCTCATTACACCCTATCTCTTTCAGGAGGTCAAATTTGATGTTATCCTCCCATCTGTGTCTAGTTCTTCCCAATGGTTTGTTTCCCTTTAGGTCTGCCCGTCAATACCCTGAACGAAGTTCTAGATACTTCCATTCACGCTGCATGTCCTGCCAACCATAATCTACGAAACTTGACTTTCCTAACAATGTCTGGTGATGAGTACAGGATAATTCATCATTTTGTAACCTCCTACACTCCCCAGTAGCCTCATTCCTTTTAGGACCAAATATTCCTAAGCACCTCTCTTTCGAACACCCTAAATATATTTTCGCCATGTAAGGTAAAAGACCACTTTTCACACCCATAGAGAACAAATGGTAAAATTAATGTTTTGTAGGCCTATATTCTGAGTTTTACATTCCTTGCAAGCAGTTGGAAGGATTACCATTTCATAAAAAAATATACACTCTTTGTTATTAGTATTTATTGGAATACAACTCCTAACTGTAGATCTTATTTTATATCAGTGACAAACACATTTACAATAAATCAACTTTGGTTTGAATGCCCAATTCGTTAAAAAATCATTCCACCATTTGCAAGCAATTTGTTTTAAGCAACACAGATCAGTATTAACTACATTCTAAAAATTGGTGTATTTTAAGATATTTCAAAATAATAGAAAGTTATAATTATCATCATGAATAGCTTCCAGTCACAGGCTGGATCTGTTTGGAACATAAGCCTATCCACCACCTCCTTTCCCTCCTCCATCTTGACCCAGTCCTCTCCTCTCTCCTCCACACTCCTACTTACTCACTTCAGCCATCTGTACCTTGGTCTTCATCTCGACCTCCATATCCAACATCCTCCTGGGCAACCTCTCCCAAAATTTCAGCCCCTCGTCCTCGTCGAGGGGGACGGGCAACGGCACAAAGTAGGGGAGTACTTGAGGGGGTGAAGTACAATGGGTACTGTGTGTGCCCCGTGACCACTTCGGTAGCTGTGAAGGCCCTACAGCAGGGGCCATCAACCCGTGACCCGTTGTAACATTTTTTGCGGTCCACTGGCTCATAAAAAATATAAAATCACATCAAGATAAAAAAAATTACAAATACAGATATACATTTTACATAGTCAACTAATAAAATAAATAAGTATTTTAGGTTAGTTTATAAATGATTTTTGCTTTTTACGTGAAAAAAAGCATTAGGTTTTTATAAGTTACATATGTTCAAGTACTTTGAACTGGCAAATGACAAATCTGGTAGACAGAATCGTGCCACCTCCTGCTATGAGATATCTAAAAATGGGAAAATGTAATAGAGAACATACTTCACGAGAAATCCAAAATTTCACCTTTCGGAGACAGACCTAAGCCCTAGTGTGAGCTAAGAGTATAAGAATGGGCTAGTATGAATATTTTAATATGTATTCAATACACATATTAATGGTACAGTTTTGCAGTCCATTGGCTAACAAGAGACAGAAACTTTGGCCCTTGGACATAAAAAATGGGGTGTGGCTGTGTCATGAACACGGTCGTGCGTTTTACGTGAATAGGTTTATGTAACGGGTTATATTTTTTAAATAAAACTTAAACGAACATCGTAGCTTCTCCGAGTCAAAAGTTATACTAATTGCAAATCTCGATACGCAGCAAAATAACCTCAAAATGGCGGCGCTTCCCCCTCCACCACGCACGATACGTCACTATTCTCGCTTATTGTAATGAATTCTTTGATCCTTTAGCTATCCAGTGGTATAATTTAATTTTGGATGTAGAGGAAAGATTCGAAACTACAACACCAAACTGTATCCCCCGATTTTGTTATCATTAGGTTTTTTGGATTGCCCTCGCATGGTAGCAAATTTAAAGACGTATTCACGTCAAAAGGTTGAAGACCCCTGCTCTACAGGAACCTTCAAAAGTGACGGCTAATGGGACTCTGGCGAAACTACGATAGCTCTAGAAGCCCAGTGGTGGATGCAAAATTGCTTTCAAAATAGGAACACTAAAATTAAATTATACATTTTCTAATAATAAATATGTTTTCATTAAAAATCAAACTATAATAAACATTATATGATTAAATCTCTACACTTATAGAATGTTTCTAAAGGAAGGATGTGAACTAGTAAGATTGAAAGCAAAATGGTCCACGTTAAAGATTTTTCAACTATGAATTTATATCAATATTACAATAAATCGCTATTTTTCTAAGCACATGAAATATTTCCTTGCAGGTGTTGAGGGTCTTTACGACTCCCAGGGCCCTAACTTTGTCTCGGAACCATCTTCCAAAGTTGAGTTCACCAACACAAGCGGTGGTAGGATCGACTGTTCGGCGAAAGGGAACCCTATGCCTAACGTGGAGTGGCTTGGTGGTGACAAGTTGGCGGTGTCGACCATCCCTGGTATACGTCTGGTTCGATCCAACGGTTCCATCATCTTCCCGCCTTTCGACGCGGAAGCTTTCCGACAGGATGTTCATTGGGCTGTGTACCGTTGCGTTGCAGCCAACAGCGTGGGAAGCATCGTTAGTAGAGATATCACTGTCAGAGCAGGTGAGATAAACAGCATAATATAAATGTAACTGTTAGGGCAGGTGAGATAAACAACACAGTAGAAATGTAACTGTTAGAGAAGGTGAGATAAACAACAGAGTATAGATGTAACTGTTAAAGCAGGCGAGATAAACAACAGAGTAGATATATCACTTTCAGAGTAGGTGAGATAAACATAGTTTAAATTAAATAAGAGAAAGTATAGAGAGGAATACTGGAGTACCATAATATTAATATTGGGGTAAATAATATACCTAGTATGGAGAAATCAGGTAGATAAAGACCCAGTTCGTTAATGTCATTATCTGATAGATCAGAGTTATTTAATAAGATGACATATATTAAGGGTTTTTGTTTGATTAAATATTATATTTATATTTATTTGGGAATTTTAACTATTTATTTTTATTTATTTAGCACCGCATCTTACTACCCGTTCGGTATATACGCTAATTATGACTATGACTGTTGCCTTTGGTTGTTTAGTGTTTCAATTTATCAAAAATTGTTGTTTTTTCTAATCAGTTTAAGATATTGAAGTACGGTACTTATCTATCGTATTCAATTTTGTTGAAGTGCGCTGCACTGCACAATGCAACTAAAAGCTATTTTTACTCAAGTTTTAAACTCATTTTATGCCACTAAATGATTTAATCCCGTAAACTACACCCATATTATTGCAAACAGGCTTTATACTATATTTTATATTATCAAATCTGTGTTAGTATGATTAAAAATAAGACTTTTAAAGAAAACTATATGTATATGATTTTAAGAGAATGTGTAATTACACTCATGATATATCCTACCCAAAAGACCACCCATGCTCATTCCCAGTAAAATGTTTTGCGACAATATCAGAAGTTTTACTTCTTGTTGATTTTTCTCAAATAAGTATTTTCTGAAAATAATATTTCAATTTCTATTGAAATATTAGATTCATATTCTTGGTTTAATTTGTAATATTTGTAACATATTTAAAAATACCAATCAATTCAAATACTAAGCTATCAAGATGATTTAATCTGGTATACATTTATGTAAAAATCATGGAATATACTCGTACATTTTGATACTCAGTATAATATACCATTGATAAAAATACACACAGCAGTAGAATTTGCTAAAAATAAACTAGCAGGATGACTACAATGAAATACAGGAAAAGGTCAAGATTAAATAATTGTCAAAATACTAAAATATACATATTTAAGCTACCGGTAGACTACTTTTTATTTGTTTGATGTATTTAGCGTGCACTTTCTGAACTGATTGAATATATCAGCACATGAGAATTTCTGTGAGCAAGAGCGAAAGGGCCTTCCACTTTTACCGGGAAATGTATATTCACACACCTTCCAGGATTCTTTAATATGCCACAATCGACATGGGACCGACGGCTTTACTTCCCCTCCGAGGGAAGTTGTGTTATGGATTTGTATCGCTAAAGAAAAATTCATCGACCCTGGCTGGGTTTGAACCCACGAATATTGGATCCTGAGGTGAAGAACACCTTACTCCAAAATTAAAGAGGTTGACCATTAAATTAAATAGCAAAACGGACGAAAAATCCAACTAAGCTCATAATCCATTTCAATGCAAGTGCCATTTCAAAAGTTTAATCACTGTAGTTAGAGAGAACAAGTACTTAGAATAAGTACTTTTTTACTAGTCTTCTGGGTTAGCCACATATTTACACTAACTGGGTAGGAATGTGTAAGATAGCATTTAGGAGAAATAATGTACCCTCAATTACGTGGGGTGAAAGTGTAAAAACATTTAAGAAAAAATACCTCCTTACACTTGGCCTGTATCTTTTTTTTTAACACCACGTCTTACTACCCATTCGGATTTTAAGCCTATGTATTAATTACACTAGTAAACTAGTATAGAAGGTTTAATGTTGAGGTAATGCAACCGCATTTGCGTGAAGTGAGAGGGGAAAACCATTTAAGGAAACCCACCCTCAGTGCACCCGACCAGAATTGAAACTCGATCTCCCCATCTTCGGCAGTCTAGTCCAACAAGAGATTAGCGCGTTAGACCACGTGGCCACCGAAGTGGGTGTGGCCTGTATTCGAACTCCTACTTTCCCTTAGCAAAAAGATTATAACATCACAATTATGTAAATTTATCTTATTTACATTTTATAAAGATGTCTTAATCAACATTTATGTTTATTTTGAACGTATGTGTATCTGAAAGAAGGTCAGCATCATGACTTAAACCACGTATAAATATATCATAACCAAACAGGAACACTCTATGTTGTTTTTTTTTTAATAAAAGCTAATAGTAATAGTACTCTACAACTGGCCAAACGTTTTTATAAAGTATTTGTTAGAGTTGATATAAAACATTTGGAATACTTCAAAAGATCCGGTAAAGAGATGAAAGTCCTTGTGTTGATGGCAATTTAAGTGGAAAAGTTGAGTAGAAAAATCTTGAAAATAGTACGAATAAAAACTTTTAAGAGTTTTAAAGAACTTGACCAAAATGTAGAGCTTATGAACAAAATAAATATAAAACATAACTGAAATATTTTGTTTTGAATCCTCATTTTCTTTTTTACGAGCCAAACATTGCATTTATTATTTTGTTTTAAACATTAGATGTAAGTTAAGCTTTTGAAAGCTAGAATATAACCATAAACACTAAAATTCTTGATCTATTTCTATCCAGTCCAACTCAGTGCACCTTATCCCTATCTTGATCTACTATCCAATCCACCTCATTACAACCTATCTCTATCCTTAGTTCTATCCGGTCCAACTCATAACACCCTATCTCTATCCTTAGCTAGTTCTATCCAGTCCACCTCATAACACCCTATTTCTATCCGTTTTTAATAGCAAATTATTGTGTGTTTTTTGGGCTGAAATAAATAAAATATTGCACCAGTAGATACATTTAGCTTAGTTCTATACACATGATGATATATACAGTTCTTAATTATTTGTCATGGATATATTAGCATTTGAAGATAAAATTTCCTGTTTAAACTCCACGTGGCCCATGATAAACAATAAATAACTGATGATATTACTTTATATAGAGCACCAAACTAAGTGTATCTATTGATGCTGTTATAACGATACCGGATTTAATGATGCTGTTGTGGATGTGGACCCGTGTATGCCCCACGTTGGGCACCAATTATAACGATACCGGTTTTTATGATGATGATGATTCTTGCATGCCTTACTACGCACTTGTTATCACACGGCTATGACGATCTGATTTTACATGTATTTCTTACTGTGGGGTTATTTATTGGTTTATTGTTGAAATTAGTAGAGATTAAACATTTTACACGATTTATTTTACTAATTGCACTTCAGTATTGTAAATTTAATATTAAAAACTTTTTTTTTGTTAATTTACGAACTGACGCGGAGAGCCAGAGCTAGTGCTGTTACAAACTGAGATTTTCTCTTTGAGATTACTATGTTCTGTTGATTACTATACGCACAAGCTGCTTATATATGACCTACCCCTTGCTTCTTGGACCCCTTGTCAACAGTGTTAAAACTAACTAATGGAAAAACTCTTGGCAACCTGATGTTGTGAAGGCTAGCTTCCCATTGGGTAAAGGCAGCTAGCACATCACCTGATTTTAAAATAGGACGAAGGGAGATTTTAAAGAAAAAAAGTTTTAAAACGTAATATATTGAAATTACTTCTGAAAACGCCTAATCCTCCATGTATGAAGTATTTAAAGGAAAATTTACATAGAGTTCTTTAAAGAAAAATACATTTCACCCATGACTTTTTAAATATACGAGAGGGGTTCAAAACAGTATCATTACACAGTATATATATTTTGACCAAAAAAATTTTGTTAGTTAAAAAACTACAAAAAAAATACTTACCTCAGTTTGCGTTCTCTTTCATCTCACCTTAATGTAACCCTTTTCACCTTGTATGTTCGCTATATACCCGTTTGAGTTTATAAATGTGAGTTATCGTGCGATCTCCATTCAAAAACGAATAAGACCTTATCGATTGAAAAGGGAAACATGTTTTAAGTTTTACTAGCTTCACCTTTTGGCCGCTGTGTCAGCATATGTAGCCAACCCTTCCCCTCCACATACCAAAACCCAATCTCCTGATCGTCACCTTCCACTAAACCGTGCGGTTAGTCGGATGTTGTGTGGGACGATGCAATTTGCATTGATTGGACATGATCAGTTTGCTTGCCATAGGTAGGGGTCGATTTTGTTTTTGTTGGTTTTCCTCCTACCGACCTAGCTCATTTTTCCTGCTCAAAACCCGTTTACCCAGTTAAGCCTACCATGTAACATTCGATAATGGGAGTGTCGTAGCTCTTGGGGAACGAACAATGGCAACGAGGCAGACTGGGTACTGATGGTGATAAACGCCATGTTCTATGTCTGATTATACCCTTTGGCCGGATGGGGAAATAGCAATTTACATGCGTACACGATCTCCTGGTGACGTCACTGCTCTCCTTGTCTATCCGACGCAGTTGAACACTTCCCCATCTTCTTCTATTCTTCTGGAGGCGTTCCGTCGATAAGTGTTTTACAGCTCTTCGAGTCTAAAGGAAACGATTCTATTTACGTAATAGGTTATTAACATAAAATAAGTGTGGAACGCGTTTTTACAGGGGCATGTGATGACCATTTTGCAAGTGCGAAGCGAAACCAAAGAAAAGGGATTTAAATTAAAATTAGTGCTCGCTTTTCACCTTGTACTTTTATCTTATCATCTATTTTGAGTGATAAAGCAAAGGACGAAGAAGCTATTAAAAAACTTATGTAACAAATATGCACATAATTATAAATATATAGAATATCAGGTAGTGAAATATATTGGATACATGTTTTATAAATTGAATGTAAGTAAGATAGTACAACATAAAAGCTTTTTTTATTGTAATTTATTTGTTCACACCAGTGATCATCAGTTAATGGTATACAAGCAGGTTTTTTTATCACCACATCTTACTAACCTTTCAGGTTATACTCTTATTAAATAGCTACGTTAATGGTTTCAGGTATTAGGAAGGTAATAATTAAAGTAATTATTATTATTAGCACCGCGTCTTACTACCCGTTCGGGTTATACGCACTTACGCTAATGTGCAATGGTAGGGTGATTGTGAGATGAAATGGAGGACCTACAGTTTAACGTGGAATCCGAACCACGGTAGAGGCCTGGCATTCCTCACATACACATCTTGTCAGAGGTGAAGGAAGGGTTTAGCAGTCAGATAAATCTGTGCCGGGACCGAGGATTGAACCCCGGACCCTCAGCACAGAAGTCTGACACCTTACCCCTAGACCACCAGGTCACC
>CABFWB010000322.1:235752-262531 GCA_902151455.1 Timema bartmani
CCCCCCCCAAACCTCCCACTGAATAGTCAAGAATATTATATAGCAGGTTCATATTATATTGTAATTTTTAAAATCTCTCACAAAGTGATAAAAGTGACATAAATGCTTCGCGCAAGGAGAAGATATTATTTTACTCTTTCACTTCCCTTATTGAGACTCAACATAATTCGTGACCAAATAGATTTTGTTTTTGTCTTAATTCCTTTAAGATTCCCACCTCTCTACTCCTACTCAAGCGGTCTCGATGAATTACCAAATTTAATTAGCTTTCAAATGTAGGGTTAATATAATATTAACTCGTGACTACTTGTATTAATATGCATAAAAAACAAGCAGTTATATCTTAAACAATGCTACAGTAATTATTTATAAATTATAAATGTTTATTTATTACATTTATATTCAATATTCTGTGAACCGCTCTGATTAGTATTTATGTTACGTAACGTTGCGTTTCTTAACTGTTTTCAAGGGTGAGAATAGTATGTGGTTGTTTGGGAGTAATGGAGGCTAGTGCATGAAAAAAGATGTATGTGAAAGATATTATTGGATGCACAACTTGTCCTTCTACTTGTTAACCAAGCCATTGTAGAGGAGCTTGGCTTCAGTTTACTAGCGTCTAGCGTGCAGGTTAAAACTGAGCTCCGTATAGCCAGGTTGTGTTTGAGGTAATAATATTACTTGCCTGGCTACATCAATCGTAGCCCAGTTTGTGGAAAGATTAGCCAGTACTAATGTACCGTCACCCAGGGGGCGACCAAATGTGAGGACTAATCGTACATCCTTTCCGTGGAGACTCTTTCCATGTCCCGATGAAATGAGGTGATGGTGATAGAGAGTATGAGGGAGATAGTGAGTATGAGGGTGATAGTGAGTATGAGGGTGATAGTGAGTATGAGGGTGATAGTGAGCATGATGGTGATATTAAGTATGATGGTTAAAATGAGTATGAAGGTGATAATGAGTATGAGAGTGTGGAACCAGTTGAAACACTTAAACCTAGCTCAAGACTAACTAACTAAACCCTGGTGACCATTGGGGTAGTCCCCTTTCGGGGAAAATACCAAACGTACCAGCCGGGAATCAAGCCCGGAACCCCTAGGCTCATGGCCAGGTGCATTGACTACTACACAACGGACCTGTTGTCTTTGTGGTGGTGAACGTAGCGAACTATCCATTATGGCTGATACTATATTTAAAGAAGGTGTTTGAATCTCAGCCGGGTGAAAAATATGTTATATTTTATAAACTGTTTCGAATTTTTCCTCAATGAAAATGGTGCACACCTTTTCTGAAAATTCTACCTTCTTCATCCATACCTTAGCAGTGAAAAATTGTGGGTAGTAACTTTGTGTGTGTGTGTTTATTGCCTTACTGCCCATCTAGCCTATACGCATATTTAAATTAATAGTTAAGGAAATACTTAGGCCTACATCTGAGAAATTAGTATTATTTATAGTGTTATATTTGTAACTATTTCTCTGTTTTTTTTAATTATATTGATAGATTCTTGTCTATAAAGTATATAGAAATACATCTGTTTCCTTTTATGTTGTGTTTGTCCATTGCTTGATTCGATAATTTTTTAGTTGACTGCCAAAGATTTCTTAGGTAAAATGTAGCTCTGAACCCAAAATGGTTGGCCATCCTTGTCCTATAACTTCTCCTTGTATTTGAAGTTGATATTTATCTTGTGATCAAGTTAGACAGAAAACCAATGATTAACATAATCAATATACATTATATTAATAGAATCCGACACCTTGGCTCAGTCGGTAGCGTGGCTGTCTATTAAACTAAGGGTCCCAGATTTGATTCGCGGCATGGCCGAAAAATTTATCTTTGGTGAAATATGGGTTTACCTTTTAATCAACGGCCGGGGGACTGGATGTTGTGCCTGTCCTAGTCTTAAGTTAGATTATAAGACATATGAAGTTTACGGCAGGACTATAGAGCCAGTAGTGGAAAATATGCGACTTAATAAAAAACTGACCCAGGCCACAGGTTAGAAACAGTAATGGATGTAAACAATTGTATTCATAGATTATAACTGTGGCAAACTAGATTGGACATATTCTTAGGAGGAACTGTCTTCTACACGACGTCATAGAAGGAAAGGTTGAGGGAAAGAGGAGCTTAGGAAGAAGGGAGATTCAAATATTAGATTATTTGAAGGAAAGAAGAAAATTCTGGGAGCTGAAACAGGAGGTGGAGGACAGGGCGTATTGGCGGTCTAAGTTCTTTGGAAAAAGTAATTAATCCGTCGTAAGACAGAACAAATAATAATAACTATGGATTACGTGATTTAAGACATAAATCTCGCAACATAAGTCAAGAATTTTAAATATATAAATGAGGTACTTGATCAATTGCTTAGAATTTAAAATTCAGCTAACTTGAGATGAGCTATTAATGTAACCAAACACCTTTAAGTCCCAGAAATAACAGTCAAGAAGGTTACAAGAGAATAACAGTATTTTATTTGATTCAAATATATAAGATGTACAATTATCAATTATCAAGATAATCACATATGGTATGACGTGCAAAGGTATAGGCGTCGATATGTATCATAACACATCGCTAGATAAGTGAATCGACAGAAGGTATCGAATCAGAGACATGAGTATAATTCACAGTGTTTTGTTTAAATAAGAAACATTTTCATATTTTAACATAATATTTCACTAAAGATAAAATTGACTAGAAAAATAAGAATTTGAAAAAATTACTATAATTCAACATATTTTTTCACTAATGGTGAAATTGACTAGAAAGATTTGGATTTGAAACGTTATTATAATTCAACATAATATTTTTCTAAAGGTGAAATAGACTAGAAGTATTTGACTTTGAAACATTATTATAATTCAACATAATATCTCACTAAAGGTGAAATAGACTAGAAGAATTTGATTTTGAAACATAACAATGGCAAATCACCATGTCTTTACTACGGTCAGCCCATGTAAGTTCGAGGGTTCAGATACAGAAAACACCGTTATCATTTATAAATACTATTAAAAGATCTAAGTAAAACATTACTATAAAAAGAGAGATTCTGACAACATATAAACTTCGTTGAGCCTACGATATGAATATCCAGCAAGGACTCTACGTAACAGCTAATATAAATATATATTTGTAACTGAAGCTACCCAAGGCGAATATATTAATAAAACTAGCCCACCAATAATTAATTCGACCTCCAGGGCATTACTCAAATAAAATACCTTACAACTAACATGATAAACGTAAAACAATAAGCAAATGGAACAGAGATAAGTGCTAGTGCCCTGTCTAACTCAGTAAGAACTATACAATTAGTGTAAGTTTGCTTCCCATTTAATTACTTAAGGCGTGAAGCACGCCAACAATCAAGTGTGCATGTCTCCGCTCATATAAAGGACATCATATCAGCCATAAAGGCTATGTTCCCCCCAAAAAAAACCAAATGAAATTGATCAGAGCGGTGGCAAATATGCAACCCAAGGCCAGATACCTGGAGCAAAAAATAGAGATAAAGTTCTCATTATACAAATAGCAAGGTTCTCCATTGCGTTAAATTAATATTAATATGTGATTACAGAATATCCCCAAATACAGTCTACAAACTCTTCCCATGATTGTAAATTTATATTCGCAAGTCCTAAATAGTAATTTTGAAGAGATTCCTCCCCAATATTCAAAAGAGAGTTTTGACGACTTTAATAAACCCTTAATTTATTTCGCCGCTGTCACCTTTTCCAAGCCAAAGGTACAATGAGTAACGATACTAGCAAAACATCCCTATATATAGCGAACAAATGGACTGAGAGTGGGGAGGAAAGGAGGGAGAAAGGAGGGGAAGGGGGAGAAGGCGGAGAAGGAGGGACGGAGCGGGAACTCTGCCGGTCACTCAGAGAACTAGAAGAAGTTTCGAGAAGAGCCCAGGTGGAGGAAGCGGCAACTAAGCACGCCGAGCCGCCTTCACTTATTTTCTCTCGGGCGTGGCTTTCTTCACGAGCTGAGAGTAGGATCACGCCTCCTTTCAGTCTATGTACTTGCATGTTAGAGAGAGGAGGTAAGTGGAAGTGAACGCCAGTGTTAGAGTTCAACAGGGCAGAGGATAAGTGTTACCCCATTGTTTGAAGTTGTTACTCGTTACATCAAAATAAAAACCTTTTGAGAGAAATGGATAATCAGATTGAAAAAACATGTGAATACGTTTTTAGACCCGGTTACAAAGAATGTCCTTTCAAAATTTATTACAAATTTGTCAACGCATTTGACAGTTATTATTATTATTATTAGCACCACGTCTTACTACCTGTTCGGGTTATATGCACTTACGCTAATGTGTTATGGTAGGGTGATTGTGAGATGAAATGGAGGACCTACAGTTTAACGTGGGATCCGAACCACGGTGGAGGCCTGACATACCTCACATCCACAAGTTGTGATTAATACATGTCTTGTCAGAGGTGAAGGAAGGGTTTGGTAATCATATAACTCTGTGCCGGGACCGAGGACTGAACCTCGGACCCCCAGCACAGAAGTCTGACATCTTACCTCTAGACCACCAGGTCACCTCATTTGACAGTTACCATAGAAAAAACATCCAGACGAGCAGAAAGAAGAAACACTAAATTGTCAAGTTAATACAAAACCTTGCTACGCTCTGTAAGTCACCTTATTTTAGCTAATGTTAACAAAGTGCAACCTTTAACTAAAATACATTTATGACACCAAAGAAATCAGCCAAATTATTATGTTTAAAATACTGACCGTTTCAAAATAACTGAAAATGTACATAAACTGTGAGAAAATCTGGGCCAATAACTGTTCAATAAGGCTTGGGACCCTTGTAAGAGCGCGCGATGATGAATTTTCCAACAAAACAATAGACACTTATTACAAAAATAAGAAGAGAAAAGTTAAATGGAGATTAAATTAACGAACCAGTACGAATATATTAAATGAGTAATTCATGGGATTTTAAAAGGAATCAAACGAACTTGAAATACATGAAAGAGATAGATTAAATAAGACAAAGAGTAATAAAAGTAAAAATTACTCAAAGCAAAAATCAAGAAAAGTAAATGTAAATAAAGAAAAGTAAAACATGAGTCACAGAGCTTGATACTATTTACAATAGTCATAAAGAAAAATATTAAATTATTAAGTAAAAAATGAATTTTTGTAAAATAATAAAACGAAACACATGTTTTAATTGACTTAATGACAAGGTGGAAAATGTAGTCTGTCTCATATAGTATAGGTGTGTCAGGGACAAAAAGGTCGAGGTTTAGATCTCGCCCGGGTGTACTGAGGTGTTATTTATTCAAGGATTTCTCACTTTTCCTCCATGTAAGTGCAGTTGCATTTTCTCTATACTCCTATATCAATAATTTAAATATGTGGGTATCCAGGATGGGTAGTAAGATGTGAAGTACGACACTACTCTAACGTCCAGGATATCCACATATTTACACTAATGTGGTAGAGATGAGGAAGGTAGAATAGTACCGTGCTCCACGTCTTACTACCTGTTCAGGATATCCACATATTTACACTAATGTGGTAGAGATGAGGAAGGTAGAATAGTACCATGCTACACGTCTTACTACCTGTTCAGGATATCCACATATTTACACTAATGGGCTAGAATGAGGAAGATAGAATAGTACCGTGCTCCACGTCTTACTACCCGTCTGGGCTATCCACATATTTATAATAATGTGACAGGAATGAAAAAGGTAAAATTTAAAGTTATATACCCGCATTAGCATAGACCGAATGTGAGAAACAATTTAGTAAAAACTGTCTCTGTTCACAAGACTGGGAAAAGAAACCCATTATATCCCCATCACCGATAAACCATGCCAGATGCGAATGAGATCTAATTCGTTTTTTCCCATTGGCGTAATTACCTAGCTTAGTTTAAGAAAAAATTAACCCCATTTACATTTAATTCCCACTCCAAGCCGACCAAGAACATGCGTGGCGTAACCCACTGTTACTTTGCCACTTATTTTTGTGTTTGTTTTAAATTTGAAGAGCGTTTATCACAATATTTGGTCAACCTAAAAACTCGAGCTCCGTTTCGACACGTGATAAATAATAATCCCTTGCACGTGTTCTACTCTACATGAATTATAAGCTAGTGTACCAATTCGTAATTATATAATGTATCCCTGGTAGAACGGATTATAACAAATATGTATTTTAATTGATTTGCTATTATATAATCATATTTTCATCGCTAGCCTTGTTAAAAGAAAGGGATGGAGCATGACAAACTTTAAAAGTTGTGTTTACTAGTCAATAGATAAATAACTAGTTTTTTCAGTTTTTTTTAATGAATAGGTACATAAAGAAAGCAAAACTATTTTAAATATATTGTTTATACTTTTTTACACCGCATCTTGGTAGTTCTAGTTATTCGTGCTGTACGCATACTTGATTTACGAGGGAGAGGAAATTTAAGAGAAAATGTACCCGATTTTGCTTGTAGGGATAGTGGGTAAATCATTAAAAAAACTCATTACACTCAACCGGGATTTGAGCCCCAATCTCCCTTTCACTGTAAATCCAATATAACAACAGAGTGATTCATTAGATCATGCGACCACCTATTCGTAATTATAATTATTATTTTATTCTATGGATATCTAAATTTTGCGAGATGTGTTTTCTTTAAAAAAATATTTAGAATTATAAATGAAATGAAACTCATACTGTCAATTTGGTGGTCTTGGGGTAAAGTGCTCATCTCAGTATTCTATTTCCAAGGGTTCAGAATCAGCTAAGGTCGACGGATTTTTCTTGAGCAATAAAAATCCGTAGCACAACTTCCTTCGGAAGGGAAGTACAGCCGTCGATCTCATGTTGATTGTGGTATGTAAAATAAACCTGGAAGGTATGTGAAAATACCTTAGCCAGCAAAATTAGTAGGCCCTTTCGTTCTCGCTACTAGAAATTCTTCGTGTGCAGTCGCTTCAGAAGGTGCACCTTAAATACCTCAAATAAATACATAACTATTATAAACTATGGTTTTCCATTCTCTCTCCACGCAAATGCAGGTATACTTCATCTTAATATAACCTCTATAATCCCTAAAACCATTAGCGCAATTAGTATATATGTGTATAACCCCAACGGATAGTAAGACGTGTGGTTAAAATAAAATTAAAAGTAAGAGATATCTCTTGAATGAGAGGTAGAATGTAGTATTTCCCGCGAATACGTTTCATGGAGTTGTCAGAACTATTTAGCTTGGCTCCCCAACAGTCACGGGCTCACGGCCTAAAGGAAACAATGAACAAAGTTATCATTGTTTCTGCATGCGAAATGATGGGTTGGCAAATTTTGCTCGTTCACTTTTTGTTCGTCTCGTCTCTTTTTCATTATTTTTTTTTTTTATCTTCTCTCTGGAGAAAGATAAATCATGCCTGACGGGCTGAGCACGCCTCATCAGAAGAAGAGGTGAAAAGAGAAGAGGAAACATTGATTGAGAGAGGGAAGGTAAAAATCGACTTTCTATTTTTAAGGGATCTAAAATCAGAAATATCAGAACATGTTGATAGGGAATTTTTATTGAGAGAAATTATTCACATTGCCATTAGTTTCTATTAATCTATGTATATAATTATTTTACACGCATCGCTGGTTGAATGGTCTAAGGCGTCATTCTCCCAATAGACTAGAATGCCGAGGATGGAGAGATTGGCGTGAGAAACGGTATATCCCAGAGTAAAGAGGGTTGTTGGAGGTAGGGGTTGTGATGCCGGAGCCTGCGGATAGTCCAACTTGTAGCATATTATGTGTGTCCTCAAGCCGATATATTGTTAGTGTTTGGTTTCACTTATATATGAGGAAAAAAACTGTGAACACACTTATGATGTGTTGCCAAATATGGCATTATATTTAATGCGCAAATCAAACAAAACTTTTGGGTATTAATTCATGTTGAAGAAAGAGTACAGATAATTCTCAAAATTATGCCAAATTTCCAAAATGCTTCTAAAAAGTCGAAAGTCACAAGCGTTTAGTCAGTCTTGAGTATCATAGCGTAAAAAAAAAAAAAAATCACCTCACACGTGCGTCTCAAACAAAGTTTGTAGCCAGCTGCCCGTCTCGCACATGCGCATTAAGGCAGACACATTCGCTGGTCGCTCTTAAAAGCGCTGACACGACGCTTCTTTTGACGTTACTGTAAAAGCAGCTAGTTATTCGCTTTGCGGCAGCGTTAATGTTGGACATGTCCAACTTGTCAGCTAGCGTCTTTTATTCGCCGCGTCTTCAAAATTATGAAGCGAGAGAATATAAGAAGCCACCTCATTAGAATCGTTTACCAGCGAATTCATCAGCTTATAAAGAAGCTTGTTCGGAGCTAATAAAAGCAGCACCATGTAAATCACGCTTTATAATGGGCTTGTTTTTGAGCCGGGCCTTAAATTACGAATACAGGAAAGTTTCAAACCGTTGATTCAACACTGTTTCTCTTCAGTATTAGAGTAATTTTTCATAATACACCAGTTTATGAGGATATTGTTATTTTAATATTTCATAATTTTTGACATTTTTTTTAGAGACCTTCCCGTGACTCTCAGAAATATCCTTGACCCTGAAAGAGACTGATGCCTTACTCCACGCGTGGACACAGCTATAGGTGTAAACTATTAAAGTAACAGTTTACATTGAAAGAACATGTCTATTACGTTGAACCATTAACAAAAATGATAATGAAGACTTCATCCTCTGACCAAACTCTCTTCAACCCAACACGTCACAGGTCATATTAAACAAAACAAAAAAAGAAAAGGAAAGCTACTGTAAGTTTCCAAGTGATCCATCATCTAAAACAATTTGTTCTTAACTTAAGGGAAGCTCAAACTGCCACTAAAATATCAAATGGGAAAGGGGAGAAAGCTATATACACAGGGTGTTCCTGGATTAAACAGCTAAAATATGGTACGTGGTAGGGGATCGAAAAACTAATTCAAAATTACATTTGAACATCAGTTTATTTTTGTTTCTCTTTTAGCAAACAGCAAAAAAACTAAACAAATACAAAATAAATGCATTAAATAAAATATTGATGCAACTCATTCGCATCTCTTGTAGGTGACGTATCACTGTTGGTACACAAGCAGGCCTTACCTAGGGAACTATTGAACACAGTACATTTTTTCATAAGGATTTTTTGTGTTGTTTTGAGGTCTGCTATCCACACCGCAGCTACTTCTTACATAAATCCAAACACCCTGTATATAGGCTTGTAAATATAGTTTAAAAGTTGAAATTTTCCACTCTGAAAAGTCCAAAAATTCACATATTATGGTTTATTGACCAGTACGAGATAAATTCCCGGGAAACGAAACGTAACTGTTATAGGAGCGTAGAATGGGTCTTTGTGAATCGAATGATGTACTCGTAATACATTATATTGCCACTTGTATTTTCCTCTTCCCCTCTTTGTTCTCCTATATCCTGGCAGTTCACTCCAATAATGTTTTAAACCCACTGGTTTTCTGGCACTTATAAATTTCTGCTCCACTATTCCGGCACCTTAATAATAGTCTCTCAGGTTTATCCCTTATGCCGGGATAACGATCAACTTAACGTTCACTTGTAGTTAAATTAGCGTAATAGATGTCCTGGGAGGTCTTTCTCGTTAAGTGAACGTTACATGAAGGGTATCACGTGATTTAGCCAGCCAATCATTATGAGAGTGACGTCTAGAGGGCTATTTATTAATTCATTTGTTGGTTTTATGACCAAGGTCTACTTTTTAGCTTCGGACATTGAAAAAAAATTCAACTAAAATAGGAAAGCTAAATTTATCAAAAAAGTTTTGTAATAGATATTTATTATATCGATTGAAAACTGTAAACATTCACAGATCATCACTGTAAAACTAGTACAAATCACAGATCAATACACATAGCTACTCAAGAATGCACATGTTTGGCTCGAGTTGTTACGTTAAGCTGCGTGAATTTTTATCACACATCTGTTTTCTTAAGTTATGCCGGGATCACGATTAACTTAACTTTAACTTAACGTAACGTTAACTTAAAATTAACTTAACTTAATAAAACAGATGTGTGATCACGATTCACGTAACTTAAAGTAACAACTCGAGCCAAACATCTTCATTCTCGAGTATGAAGTAACAACTCGAGCCAAACATCTTCATTCTCGAGTATGATCTGTGATTTGTACTAGTTGTACAGTGATGATCTGTGAATGTTTACAGTTTTAAATCGATATAATAAATATCCATTACTAAACTTTTTTGATAAATTTAGCTTTTAATGATTTGCTGGCTAGATCACGTGATACCCTTCAAGTAACGTTCAGTTAAAGTAAAAGACCTCCCAGGACATCTCTTACTATAAGTTAACGTTAAGTGAACGTTAAGTTAACTGCATCGTGATCGCCTCCATTTAAACACATGAGGAGATCCTTTACGTTAAGTTACGTTAAGTTTACTTTAAGTTAACGTTAAGTTGATAGTGATCCTGGCATTAGATATTTACTGACTAAAAGGCATTAATATTCCACACATAAATAATAAACATAATCATACTAGCCGGAATCGAACAAGATACCCCTGGACTTGTGGTTTACTACTCTATTCTCAAAGTCACAGTGACGGGTATTTCCCCACAGCTGCACAATATTTCGCCCCCTTCCTATCTACTCCCATTAAAACAGTTTCAGGAAATTTGATAAAATATTGAATCAAATGACAAGGGTTAGTTCTGTTGGAACATTTTGCTTTGAAGCGGACAGTGAGGGTAGACATTTAGAATAATCGCGTGGGTTTTTTTCACGCGATTAGTGGGAGGAGAAACAGAGAATAATCGTCCACTATGCTTTGAACCAATTTACAGGCATCAAACCTCATATTTAGACATGTCAATTTTAGGTGTAATGAAAATAGAACGGATCATTTAGTTACCTACCGTAGTTTTGTAGTATATAGGAAAATACTAAAATGTAGTGGTTGGATTTGTGTTTTACCGTAACAAGTGATTCTTCAACAACAATTTAATAAACAACATTCATAGTTACCAGCACAAAGCAGTTAAAAACCTAATAATGTATTATAAATACCCACTGAAAAGATATCTAATAAACCATACAATTTATAAATATTTATCTAAGTATTAATTTGTACGTATTTTGACTTGTGAAATCATAATAATATTCTTTAGAAAAAATATGTATTTCCTTTATATAATATGCAATTATTTTATTAATAGTTTTAGCACTCGTGTAAAATTATCAGGATATATTTTAATATAAGGTTCTAAAAGAGTTAAAACCATTAATAATATAAATACGATAAGGAATCCTATAATGTAGTTAATAAAGTATGAGTGAAAAGACGCTTTATCAATATTTTTATCAATTTGTGAGGGATTTTTAGATCCAATTTTGTGTAAAAAAATAGATGAATTAATACTGTTCCTAAAATAATGAACGGTAAAATAAAGTTAAATTTAAAGAATATATTTATTGTCTACTGTGGTCTAGCGTTCACCGTTCCTGGCTACATATCCATAAGTCCCAGGTGCAATCCTCGGCGCCTCTATGAAGTGTTTTTTCTACTGCAAAACCTCCTCATTCTGTACTAAATCAGTTCCTAAGTTTGGAATAAATGATAATAAATTAATAATTATTGTTGTTCATAAAAAAAAATGATATCTGTCCTCAACCCATTTGTGTTATACTCACTCTGTTGAATCACCATGTGAGGAAAGTTAAACTCTTTATGTTTCTACTGAAGTAATATTTTATTTCTTTTGTCAAAAAAAAAATGTTTGGCCATAAAAACTTTTTTTAAAAAAAACTGGCTTTTCCTTGAGTCCCCTTCCACCCCACCTTAAATGTGTGGGTTAACATTATCCCATTGTGGGTTACTAGTTCGGACGAGAGCCGCTAGGTCGCAGCGAGCAACTTGTTCAGGTCAGCGTACAGGGAAGTGAGCTGAGACCTAGAAAGCTCTCTTGCACTTGACAGGCTAGCAAATTGCTTTTAACACCGTTTAATTTGTCGTTTTGGATGGGAGAGAGAAATGTAAGTATTTGTTTTTTCTTTCCCAATTGAGTTGATTGAAAGAGAGTTTTCTCCGAAATGTGTCTCGCTCTCTCTCAAACTCTCGCCCTTGTAAAATATATCTTCTCAAATTAGAAGCTTAAATATACGGATCACCCGCTTCGGTGGACGAATGGTCTAAGGCTTCACTCTCTATTTTGGACTAGACTCTCGATATAAGGGATATTGGGGTTCGAATCCCGGTCGGGTGTACTGGAGGTGGATTTTTCAAAAGAGTTTTCTGTTCTCCTTCAATGAAAATGTGCTTTCCCCTAAATTAAGCTTTCATCATCCCTAACTCATTAGCATAATTATTATATATGCGTATAGCTTGAACAGGTAGTAAGACGCAGTGCTGAATAAAAATGGATACTGGTGGACGTTTCTTTATTATATTTTTAGAATTAAACGTCTTGTTTCAGAAAAGTTTGATCCACACGTAAACTATTTTACTAGCAGTTCAAGTCCATATGTTGTTCTTTTTTTTACCCTTTTATTACCAAATATTTTCAAACCATTCATACATATTTACTGTTGTGATCATGCTTTACGCTCAAAAATGTTAGAACTCGTTTGTTTAAATTATCAAAGTTTTAATTCCTTGATTGATGACGTCACACAACAAAAAGAAGTAGCTTCTCAGGGGTGAATCAGGGATATTAAATATATTTAAATGTTAAATACCCTCATCTGCGTCACTTTAGCAATAGAATGGACCGCCGATTACTGGGAGATCGGGGTTCTAATATTGGTTAGGTTTACTGAAGATGTTTTCTCGTAAATGGTTTTACATTCTCCCTACCATGCAAATGATAGTACACATCCTCTAAATTCAAAATTCCTCATTCTTATCATAACTTACCCGAACAGGTAGTAAAATGCGGTGCTAATAAAATGTTAAATAATATTGTAATTCAATATTTATATTGGCGTCTATCAAATAGAGGCTGGTCTAGTGCTGAAAATTTGAAAAATTGATATTAATAATGTAATATTAAATTTAATTATGAGTCTAATTGAAATTGTAGCCTTACCCACAATGGTGGTTAAACGTTCTAAGGCGTTATACTCACACTCCATTTGGTCACAGTTAACAGAGATGTTAGGGTTCGTGTCTCGTTTATGTGCATCCACATAAGAATTTTTCACTGTTTTTTTTTTCAGCCTCTTTTCGCAATTTTCATCAGGTCTGATGTAGGGATTTGAACTCCTGACCTTGACCCTAGATATTGGGATTTGACATGGATCGAATAGAGGTAAAGAGCACTAGAAACGGTTTCCAACAATTGGATTTAAATTTTATTTTTTGCATCCGGTCTCAAAACATATACTAGTGCGTTTTTTACTAACTTCCTTTATTTTTCTTGTCTCCTTATATTAAGTCGTCAAGAATTACCAATGAAAGAAAAAAAATCATGTCTAAAATTTGGATTGAATTGAAACAATATATTCCGTTTTTCGGTTGTCATTTTGATGCGCGTACTCGCACTTCCTCCTCTCTCGCACTTCCTCCTCGCTTGTACTTCCTCCTCGCTCGCACTTCCTCCTCTCTCGCACTTCCTCCTCACTCACACTTCCTCCTCGCTCGTACTTCCTCCTCTCTCGCACTTCCTCCTCGCTCGTACTTCCTCCTCTCTCGCACTTCCTCCTCACTCTTACTTCCTCCTCTCTCGTAATTCCTCCTCTCTCCACTTCCTCCTCTCTCGCACTTCCTCCTCGCTCGCACTTCCTCCTCTCTCGCACTTTCTCCTCGCTCGCACTTTCTCCTCGCTCGCACTTCCTCCTCTCTCGCACTTCCTCCTCTCTCGCACTTCCTCCTCTCTCGCACTTCCTCCTCACTCACACTTCCTCCTCGCTCGTAATTCCTCCTCTCTCGCACTTCCTCCTCTCTCGCACTTCCTCCTCTCTCGCACTTCCTCCTCTCTCGCACCTCCTCCTCGCTCGCACTGGAGGGGAGTACTGTATACTATTCGAATGTATCACCTGCAGGTTTAAAAAATTATTATTATTACTACTATTATTATTATTACCATTATTATCATTATTATTCTATTTTCAATAACTTTTTTGCTGTTGTAAATTTGCCCTTGATCATTTAGGCGTTCATATCCCTTCTCGGGCTTCTCGTAATCCTAAATTATTTTTTATCAATAGCTCTTATAAGGTAAGCCCTATAGGTCGTTGTATTCATAGCACCAATTCTAGATTTGTTGAATTTGACTTCTATCATAAAAGAAAAGCTAAACTCAGAGAGTTATTTAAGAAAATCCCATATCAATAATTTATCATGTAGAGGTTCTGCCTATAATATTTAAATTTACAATATTCTGATCTATTTTTTGCATATTGTTACTGCTTTTAACCACTCTTTAGTTATTTGTTATTAATGCTATTTTTTATTCTTATCATTATTAATTACTTTTTTTTCGTAACTATTCATCAGTATGTACCATTATTTAGCCATTTCTGTCTATCATATTTTCTCATGTAAATATGTATTTGTAAGGTACTTGTGTACTTTTCAGTGCTGGCCTGTTATAGGTCTTACGACTGTTGGACAGCACTATAATAAAGGAAATTTAAATCGAAATGATTATTATTATTATTATTATTACTATTAGCACCACGTCTTACTACCCGTTCGGGTTATACGCACTTACGCTAATGTGTAATGGTAGGGTGACTGCGAGATGAAATGGAGGACCCTACAGTTTAACGTGGAATCCGAACCACACATTCACGAGTTGTGATTAATACACGTCTTGTCAGAGGTGAAGGAAGGGTTTGGCAATCAGATAAATCTGTGCCGGGACCGAGGATTAAAACCCGGACCCCAATCACAGAAGTCTGACACATTACCCCTAGACCACCAGGTTACCAGGTTAAAAAAACAACCAAACAACTTATCTTCCTCCAATAATTCTCTACCAGACCAAGTCAAACAATGCGTGAATGAAATAAAAGCTTATCCTTTCCGACAGGTCTAACCTCAGGAAGAGAATCTCATTTTTACCAAACATTATCATTCAATGAGAGAGAAAAATACATTTTTCCTCTAGTGTGTCACGTGACCGCTAAATCTCGCGATGGAATACTCTAACAATAATGGGAGGAAAGGTATAATAAAGAATGACTGGTGAAAAGAGCCATAATGGGACGTTTAGAACTGAGAAGACCTTTAAAATAGGTTGAAAACGTAAAGTTAACTCATTTTCAACGCTATTTTATGCTAACGGTTCCTGTGTTGAGGTTAATGTTGAGGGTATTGGAAAATAGTCCCAGCCTCCCTTTAAAAAAATGCAGTCATGACCACAACAGTTCGTTCTAAGTGATTTGAGGGTTCCTTTTTGTAATATTGAAGCGCCATTTTAAAGGATTACAACGTCAAATAGCTGTAATGAAATTAATGAGTGTGTTAAAAACTTACGCTTGTTAATATTTAGATAACCACACTTCAAATAGCACTAAAAAAAATAGCAACAGCTTTGAAAAAAGATAAAAATTATTACTACAGCATTACTTTTTTTTTATCTAAGAGGAATGAACAAAAACTAGAAGAAGAAATCTACATAATGAAGACTTTCGTGGTGTGTATGCTTCTCCAAACATTTTAAGGATTATAAAAGCACATAGGATGAGGTGGAGTGGTCATGGCACGTATTGGCGATGGCAGGCGTGCTCACAACATTTTAGTTGGGAAACCTGGAGAAACAAGACTCTTTGGTAGGCTGAGACGTATATGGGAGGATAATTTTAAAAGGTATTTGAAGAAGGTTGTGTGTCAAGTTAGGGATTGGATGGAGGCGTCTCAGAAAAAGGATTGAATGGTGAGATTGTGTTCTGTTTGAGTTCCATAAGGCCAGAGAGTTAGTTGGAAGATACGGTATCCCCGGACAGTTGGTAGCCCCAGACAGTGCTAAGTTTGGTGATCTTACACTGTTTAGAGCCACTAACCACACTCACTAACATTCCTATTTGACCTCGAAAACCCTTGCTAGTAGTTGGACTCTAGACAACAAAGCGTGAGCGTGTGAAAGCAATATTTTCAATTCTCAAACTGATGTCAGTGGACAATTATAACTTTTGAAGCTCTGGTGCATTAAAATAGGCAATTATTGTTTATTGTTTACTTCACTAATATGTTGTATAGTACTCAATAATTGCATGTTTAGAACAAAATATATTAAAAAAATTATAAACATGTTTGATGGGCTTTGCCTTTTATAATGACGGGAGGGTAGCACCGGACACCCTTCCTGGCGGATAGCTCCGGATAGTTATTTATTTGTTGTTTTTACAGGTTCGTGAAGAAAATGCCAATATTCAAGGGAAGAACAACTCAAAGGGGATCATGAACAGGAAAAAACATGACAATTGCAGTTATTAGTGTGATTTCTGGGAAAATGACTTTAAGAAATGCTGCTTTGTAATTTAGCGTACCAAAAAGTACACTTCATAACAAGTAATGATACTGTTTTGGACCCCTCTAAAATATTCAAAAAGTCATGGATGAAGTGTAATTTTCTTTAAAGTAATGTATGTAAAATTTCCTTTTAATAATTCAACCATGGAAAATCACGCGCTTTTAACAGTAATGTCAAAGTCTTGCACCATTAAAAAATATTTTTTCCTTCAAAGATCTACTCCGTAGTGTTTACCAAAGAAGCAAGTGACGCTAGTTCCCTCCACCCAATAGGAAGCTAGCCTTCCCAACATCTGTAGCCAGGAGTTTTTCTATAAGTTATTTTTGACACTGTTGACGAGGGGTCCAAGAGGCAAGGGGTAGGTCATATATAAGCCGCTTGTGCGTATGAACAAACACAGTGCCAGTAGCATAGATCTAGAGAACGAGTAATATCACGAGAGTGCCACTAACCTAAATCCATAGAGTACACAGAAAAATAATTTGTAGTTCAACGAAAATTGTATCATTTCCTATAATATCTTCGTACTGAAGGTATAATCATCTTAATAAACCGTACATCAAAAGTCTTGTTTATTTAATATCTTTATTGATAGTGTTCAATTACAGGGCACTATCACAATTACAATCCGTACCGCTTTAATTAGTGCTCGATCAAGGGGCAAATATCAGCTAATTAAACAGTAATCATTTTAATTGGCGCTTGATCACGGGGCTATAAATACCAATATTAAACCAAAGCATTATAAATTAACGCCCATCGCGGGTCGATATTATTATAAACAGATGCTCAATGATAAAAGCAGGCTATCAAATTGACATCAATTCACAACTTGGTGTTACAAAACCACCTTTTCTCATGAATATAAACTGCAACTAGCACAACATGTAAGAGAGCTTGATAACCACTTTATGCCTTTGACAAGAAAATAACCCTTGAAACTAGCATTTGAGTTGGCGGAGGAACTAAAAATTCCTCACAGATTTAATAAGGGAAATACATGTGCCGGTAAAGAAAAAAAAAAGTAGCCAAATTATTGATTTTAATATACCGATAGCAAAAACCATGTTGGTGGAAAAAAACATTACCTGTTCGAAACAGGGATGGTAAATAAAGTGAAACCACAGAATGTATTTTGTGTGACGAAACCTTTGAAGAAGATTGGATTCAGTGCGTGGACTGCAAAGGTTGGGCACACGAAGTGTGTGCCAGTGTTAACAATAATGATATGTTTTATCATTGCGACCATTATAAGACGGCTTAAGTTTAAGTATGGAAGCCTGGAAATAAAAATAAGATTTTGTCCGGGGCTACCTATCAATATTTAAATAAGGAAATGATTCAACTTATTTTTGTTAGTTAATTTTAAAACTAATAGTGTTCTGATTTTTCTTTTATGTGATGTAACTAAGGACACAATATACAAGGTTTAAGTCCACAGTATGTTGTTTAAATAAGTCTCATCCTATACATGATATGTTACTTTTAGCTTAAGTGTTCGGTACTATCCGCCCTTCCCCTAACATTAATAGCCAATTTATCACTAAATAAGAAGTTAAATTTTGTCATAATTATAATTGTTTTGATGTTAAAATATATTTCAACTTAAATTTAATTTTTGCATTATTTTTTTTACATCCATTTCTATTTCCAGCCTATGGCTTGGGTCAGTTTATTTTTTATTTTAAAACATAATAATATGAAAGTTAAATGGACTGATAAGCCTAAAAATCCATCTGGAAAAATCAAACAACAAGAAGAAAACTCAATTAAAATGTTGAATTTGCTGTAATAAAAAGTTGAAAGCTCATTGGCAAAATGTTTGTGCTAATAAATACTAAATTAAAAACACATTAAAAGGTATTTACATTAAACGTACATTTTAAGTTTCTAGACCAAACTTTGAGGTATGGAGGCCAAAAGGTAATGTTATACAACAGTCAAATGAAAATCAACCTATTCAGTAGAAATACATGAACAATAGACACCTACTTTCACCCTTCTCCCTTCACTTCAACCTCCCTATTCCATCCTCAAGTAGAAAAACTTTACAAAAGTAGAAACAATGTGTTCTAATAATTATAATTCCCGTTTCAGTGTACCTTTACTGGAATCTAGAGACGAAAGACCCGAGAGTGAAATAACAAAAATTATTATGTTTTAGACAAAATGAAATAAACTGTCAAAATTATCAAAACCATGCTATAATATTCTATTTAATGTTTTTATCTATGTTAAGGCACAAACCCTTTATTTTAAAGATCCTCCGTCTATATTTTTCATTCACTTTTATGGAAGAGAGTTATTAATTTGTATGTGGTAAAATATCGGTTGATTAATTAGGATTTACAGTAAATTTATAAGAATACATGAATAAAATGACAGGTCAATTACAAGTTTTTAACCACCAAGGCCACATAAATATTACATTACCTATTTTTCAGATGTTTAAATCAATGTGGTTTCATTATAGCGAAACTTAGTTTATAATAATCGCTCATATGAAAGTACAAATGGGCTCAAAATGCGGGGAGTTAAGTTACATCAGTTAAGAACACAAATCAATAAAGTAATATTTTTATTTATCAGAGAGACAATATATACTTTTCAAATAGTTTATCTATTTCTTAAAATATAGAATTTAATAATTAATAATGAGTTATAAAATTAAATTTTAAATATTTACTTACAAATATAAATTAATTAAAAATATGTGTTTTGAAATCTGAAAAAAAATCACATTTATCTTTCCACTTAGCTTAGTAAATACTCTCTGACACCTTAGCTGAGTCGGTAACGTGTCTGCTTATCAAGATAGCTATGGAGTCTGGGTTCGATTTCTGGCATGGCCTAAAAGCAAATTATTGGTGGAATGCAAGTTTCCCCTTTCCCAGTTATGAATTAACGTCAGGGGGATTGGCTGGTGTGTTTGTGCTCAAGCTAGGGACAGGGTGTAATGAGTTGCACTGGATAGAACTATCTCAAGCTAGAGATAGGGTGTGATGAGTTGCACTGGATAGAACTATCTCAAGATAGGGATAAGGTGTAATGAGTTGCATTGGATATAACTATCTCAAGCTAGAGATAGGGTGTAATGAGTTGGACTGGATAGAACTATCTCAAGCTAGAAATAGGGTGTAATTAGTTGTACTGGATAGTACTATCTCAAGAAAGGGATAGGGTATAATGAGTTGCACTTGATAAAACTATCTCAAGTTAGGGATAGGGTGTAATGAGTTGCACTTGATAGAACTATCTCAAGTTAGGGATAGGGTGTAATGAGTTGCACTGGATAGTACTATCTCAAGAAAGGGATAGGGTGTAATGAGTTGCACTTGATAGAACTATCTCAAGTTAGGGATAGGGTGTAATGAGTTGCACTGGATATAGTTATCTTAAGATATGGGGATGTGTGGCGTAATTTTGTAAATGCGGCAATGAACTTTTGAGCTCCTTATGCCGTATAGAATGTAGTAATGAAGCTACATCAATTGTATATTTATATTTAACTTGTATGATAAGTGTCCGGTCAGGGATGCCCTGGAGGTACGTGGCAATTCCAGGATAGGAGGATGAGTCATCAACACAATAAAATATGCAGATAATATAGCATTGCTGGCCAAAAATAAAGAAGAGTTGCAGGAAATGATTGACTGGCTTGTGGAAATAGGGAGAAGATATGGCATGGAGATCAACATTGAGAAGTCAAAATCATTGGTATCTCAAAAAAAGGAGGGGCCGCTGAGAATCAAAACTGGAAACCAGGAATTGGAAAACATAGAGCAATTCAAGTACCTGGGAAGTCTGCTGACAAAGGAGGCTTACCGCAACAAAGAACGTCATGGCCAAGGAATCTTTCAAGAAGAAGAGGTTACTGCTGACCAGCAAGTTGAGTTTGGAACAGAGCAAATGATGAAATGCTACATCTGGAGCATCGCGCTGTATGGAGCAGAAACTTGGACTTTGAGGAGGTTGAAATAGAAATATTTGGGAAGCTTTGGAATGTGGGGATGTAGAATACTTTGAATGATCAGGTGGATATACAAGGTGACAAATGAATAAGTCCTTAGAAGAGTGGGTGAAAAGAGAACCATTTTGGATATGATTCTTTGGTGTTGGACACATCCTTAGAAGGAAATGACTTATTCACGACGTCATAGAAAGAAAGTTTGAGGGAAAAAGGATCTTAGAAGGAAGGAAGATTCAAATATTGGATGACTTAAACCCTTAAAGGAAAGAAGAAAATTCTGAGAGCTGAAGGAGGAAGCAAAGGACAGGGTGCTTTGACGGTCTAAATTCACTGACAATGAATGAACATGTTGTAAGACAGAACACCTAACTTTAAGGCAGATGCGTTCCGCTCGGACTACTTAGAGTTATTTTGTATTGCTTTATAGATTGTATTGTTTTAATCAGCGTACAGCATTATGATGTATGTAAGCATATGAAAGCCGCCATATCAGCACGTTGTCAATGAAACTCCCTTACAAATACGTTTTACGGTGAGAACACTGAAATAACTTTGTTTCACTTGTTTGAAATATTTTAAGGGAAATTAAGCGAGCTGTAAACAATAAGCTCTGACGCACAACAGCATTGTAAATATGGCTTCTGCCCCCCACAGCTATAGCTTTAAAATGGTTTATGTCACGATGTGTGGTTTTAATTATAACTTTCAACGCAGGGGTTATTAACGGCTTAACGCAAAAGGTAAATATGAGTAGGGATCTTTAGGAGTAGTGTAACCAGTTTAGCTTGGGGGTAGGATGTAGAAATCATATTTATAAGTCACATGTGGAAAAACCTCTTATGCTTCCGGCTGAGATTCAAAATATTAATCCCTCCATCACAAAAAATCCGGTATATTGCGAGATCAAAGTCTTAAACAATGTAACCACCTATAAAAGTCCTAAACCACGTGACCACCGATACAAGTTTTATACCACGTGACCTCTTATATAGATTCTAGCGTAGCGAGAATGTTAAAAAAAACATTTCGAAAAACCACTCCCAGTCCACTCGACCGGGATTCTAGCGCCAATCTCCCCGTCATCGGCAGTCTAGTCTATTGCGATAGTGACGCCTTAGACCGTTCGACCACCAAAGTGGAGCTACAAAAAATATTTTTAGGTCTTATTATAGTGTATATCCTTTGTTACGGGGACGTTCTTAAATCACGTGAGGATTTATTTTTCATGATTTTTAACCACCCCCCTCTTTCTTAGTGGTTTTTTTACGATTTGGTAGATTAAACTATTTTACCGGGTAGTTATTTTAAGATGTATGGATTGGTAACAAAGCGAATGATTCTAGAATATTTAGATTGCTGTAAAATTAGGTGCAATACATTTTAAATATTTGATTAATTATAAGAGAAATTTTACAATTAATATATTTATTTTCTGACATTACTAAAAAACAACCTTACGTAATATAGATTCAAACCCCCGCCCCCTCCAAGGTAAGAAAACGTAAGAAAATACTTACCCCCAAAACCCCCAAAATAAAAAATCCAGAAGACATAACTTAATGATTAGGGGAGCATTGGAGAACGCCTTATCAAAGAGTACAAACATGTTCATTTTAAGAAAATGTATCAGGGGGGATATATAGATACAAACAATGTAAATTTGTTAGTGTATCTCTCATGAAACTGAATAATGGAAATAAAATATAAAAGAATTAATTTTGATCCCAGCCAAAGGGTCATTATAAAAAATAAATGGTGCGGCGCACCGCGCAGTCTTTCTCACTCTCTTGTTTAAATTATAGCCATAACTCGTAATATATGCGAAACGAAATATTATACATTGTTTTAGAAACGTACTGGGAAAAAAACATCGTATTTCATCAAAGAGCATACGTGAAATTATAGACACTGATACAGAAAATATTATTTGTTCTGTGGAATTTTAAATCCTCATTTCCCAAAGCTCTATTTAAAAAAAAAAAAATTTGACTCTAGCTCAAAAAATATTTAGTTTATAAAATATTCTTTCAAATATAATTAAGTTGTTTATTTGAAAATTTCCTAAAACTTTGAAAGGATAAGTTATTTCAAGTCTCAAAGAGTTGCGAAGAAATTATCTAAATTGTAAAATTCAGCTTATGTAAATTATCCTCAAAGTCAAAATTTGTACCCCATAAATATAATAATTCCTCTTATTAATTAGAATTCACTATTTAAAGAATATTCTAAATAAACATATTGCTTTGAATCTTTTGGTAGCGATTACTTTTATTCCAATTCAAATGGTCCTCGTGATTTACCGCGCTTTATCCAAGCGGAGTAAAAAGAATCTTTGTTGGAGGAAAATTCTAGCAGTGAGGTTCTGAATTTAGGGTGAGAAAAGAGGGAAATAGGGTTATATTTGGGTTTTGAAGAAGGGGAAGTGGGAAATAGGGCTAGGTTTGGGGTCTGAATAAAGTTTCGATGGGTGTCACAGCACATGACTATGTGGCTTGACAAAGATCGATATACACAATCTGTTGCTTGTGTCGGGTAGAGAGCCTTTCTCTTTCTTTCCTCCATACATCCTTCTCAGAGGAAATTTTCTTCTTTCTCTTCCTCTTCTGTTTCCTTTTGTTGGGAAGTGTTTGGAAGGCTTTTTTTTTTTACTTTATTTACCTTGTTCTCAAAGTAGATTAGCGCTTCTATTTTCGAATGAATTCCTTAGTTCGTAATGTTTTATATTAGTTGTAAGTTTAGTTTGAAATGATTAAAATAATTACATTGTTTAATCTTTTTTAACAATTTTTGATATTCTTATATCTTACGAACAATAGGCCTAATAACCTTATTAAATCCAAGTCCATTTTTATTAGAAAAAAACCTTTTAGAAAGTACAAATTTTTTTTGGTCAACATTATAACGTTTTACTTTATTATCAGTTATATTTTCTAGGTTTTTATAATATCTTTCAAAAGTGACAGCAATATATCTTGTAACTTGGCGTGTGTATACATGAAAGTAGATCTAGTAGCTGTTAGAAAAGTCTCTCCATGAAATCTGAACTGTATGTAGGTTATAATATGAGATAAACGGCCATTCAAAATGTAAATTTAAAATAAATTAACCTATATTAGATTAAGGTGGGGATGTAGGGGACGTGATAAAACGTCAATATTTTTGCAGTTATTATATTAACATTTTTTTTAGTCAAATTAAACCAAATATTGCTTCATTACAGCCATATAGTTTGATTTTCTTCTTTTGGTGATATCAACAATCTATAATAATAAAAGGAAGTGTTTGTCTGTCTGTTTGTTTGTTTGTTTGTGTGCGATGCCCAGCCAAATCTACGGCATGCAGAGATCTAAAAATTTTAACATAGGTGTACGGAATGAATGCACCTCCAAGCCGGATTTTTAAATTTTTAATTAGCTTTTTAATTAGGCTATTTATAACAAATTTTTGAAGAAAATATTATTAATCTGATAATTAAATTCTTACGGCAAATCGGGCATCATGGGAGGAGGGGGGGGGGCTGTATGATTCTTATACGACAATGGGTCACGGGCAACGCCGTGCGGGACTGCTAGTTGCTAAATATTGGTCAAGGCTGTCCTGAAATTTAATGATAACTTTTTCTCTTCATTTAAAAAGTTTTTCATCAAATGTTGCTATACTCATTACAGATATTAAAGAACTGTTGTTATCACCACGTGAAGAAAATTAAACTCTATGTTAGTACTGGAGCAATATTTTTTAAATCTTGACCAAAAATAAATTTTGTTCTAAAAACTCCAAAAAAACTATCTTTTCCCACGTTCCTTACATCCCCACCTTAAGGCCCTGACACAGACTCCATATCCGTAGGTCTGTAGTCCGTAGTCCGTACTCCGTGTTCCTGATCCATAAGAAATTATACTCGCGATTACAGAGTCAATATCCGTAATCACGTGACCGTTTCAACCAACGATAAAGTAAGAGACTTCGTCCAATCAAAAAATTCGAAAGAAGATAGTCTACAGCAAGGAGCGATCGTCAAACAATCAGCTTATCATAATATAAGAATCAAAGAAACCAAATACAACTTTGTCGAGAAAACTTACAGTATATACTAAAATGTAGTTTAAGTACAATCACAAGAAATATATTTATAACTCGATTTTAACTATCAAACTTAAAATAAATAAGTGTTTGTAATAACCTGAAAATGCAAAACGGATGTACCAATATTTTGGATGAAAAAAAATATACACTTTTAATATTCCTAATAATAGGGGTGTTGAGCCTACAAAAGCAAAGCCAATATTTCTGAGAACTTGGTATTTCTTAGAAAATATTTTCCTAGAAGCCGCTCTTTTCGGGGTGTTTAGATTTTTAGAAAAATGCTTCTGAAATAGCTCCACGTGTAACCATATTTTCATTTTGTATATGTTTCCATAGCGACGGATTCTATCACTGCCATTCTTTCTTTATTTCAGGTGACCTGGTGGTCTAGGGGTAAGGTGTCAGACTTCTGTGCTGGGGGTCCGGGGTTCAATCCTCGGTTCCAGCACAGATTTATCTGATTACCAAACCCTTCCTTCACCTCTGACAAGACGTGTAATAATCACAACTTGTGAATGTGAGGAATGCCAGGCCTCCACCGTGGTTCGGATTCCACTTTAAACTGTAGGTCCTTCATTTCATCTCACAATCACCCTACCATTACACATTAGCGTAAAAGCGTATAACCCGAACGGATAGTAAGACGCGGTGCTAATAATAATTATTTATTTATTTCAAGGCGCATGCACATATTTAATCGGCTGTGATTGGTAGTACGTAAAAACTAGTCCGTAGAAAGCTAAAGTTGGGCAACTTCTACGGGTTAAGGACTTACGGATAAGGACTCTGTGGCCAGAGCAATCTGATACTGTGGCATCGATTTATCACGGACCACGGACCTACGGATACGGAGTCTGTTTCAGAGCCTTTATTGTTTACTTTTGATAATTATATTACTTACTAGCCCTTGTTAAATATTACAGGCATAGCAGTAGGCCTACTTGATTTGTTTTTGGGTTAAAAGGGTAGACTTAATAAGATGTTGGTTTTTATCCAGTTTTTTTTATTTACATTTGTTACAAACAACACAACTGCGTCACTTTTACCTAGACTTGATATATTACATTCTGTGGTAGGCCTGCCAATAAATTGATTTTAAAACTAGCTGGGCTACACAATTTAACAGAAAACCCATCTCGTTGAGTGTAAATAAACAAATTAAAAAGGTTCTTCCAGCAGTGCATCGGATTTTTAAGGAAATATATATATTTATATAAACAAAACATAAAATAATAATCCGTTTCGGTGGTAGAATTATCTAAGGTGCAGTAGAATGGCCTGTTGAGGGCGCAGAGGTCGAGGTTAGAGTCCCGGTCGGGTGTATTAAGGGTGTTTTTCTTAAATGGTGTTATAATTTACCTACATGCAAATGTGGGTTCATCTAATATAAACTCATCCTTTCTCATTCCAAACACATTAGCGTAATTAGTACATACGTGTAAAACCCGAACGGATAGTCATAAGTGGTGCGTGCGTATAACCCGAACGGGTAGTAAGACGCGGTGCTAATAATAATAATAATAATAATATATGTGTGTATATATATATATATTTGTGAATCTGTCACCTTAGCTCAGTTGATAGCGTACCTCTCTACTGAGTTAAAGGTCCCGGTATTAATTCCCGGCATGGTAGAAAATTTATCTTTAGTGAAATGTGGCTTTACACTTTCATAGCGATAAATTAACTGCGGGGGACTGGATGTACTGTGTGTCCTTGTCTTAACATAGATTATAAGACATAATAAGCTACAACAAGCTTAGCAAGCCGGTAGTGGAAAATGTATGTATTGAATAAAAAAAACTGGACTACCCCACAGGTTAGAAACAGTAATGGATGTTAAATATATGTGTGTGTGTGTGTGTATTTTTGTGCAACATGAAAGGTTAGTAAGATGCTATGGGTGATAAAAACAACTAAATACAAAAATAACCTTTTTTTCAAAACGTACCCACTAAAAAAAACTTCCGAAGTGAATGTAAACTGTATCAGTCAACAAACCATCCCACAAAAGCTCAGCCTGCTGATATCAAGTATTTTTATGTTTCGTTCTCGCTACATCTGTTGGTATAAACTATTTCATTGGTGGTGTTTGTTGTCATCATCGCCCAATGGACATCATTTCCGCGTGTTCCCCATCTTCATGAAGCTAATTTCCGGTCCCGGGAGGGAGGGAGGGAGGGTGTAGGCTCCCCGCTTCCCCCCCCCC
>CABFWB010000322.1:262570-317847 GCA_902151455.1 Timema bartmani
CCCCCCCCCCCCCCCCAGCTTTACAACCACGGGGAGTATTATGGGCAAAGATGTAACCGAACATACTGTACGTGCAGTGTCAACCAGAGCACAGATTTTAAATAGAAATGTCACAATGGAAAACACCCGAATCAACAAAACTTTAATTAAAACATATTATACAATTCTGATTACATATTTTTAACCTTTTTTTTATATTATTTTTAATTAAAAAATTTACACCGGGTCCAGGCAGCTATAGCAATAATAACAAATACCAATAAACCCTTGCGAAACTTTCGCACATTTAATCTCACCCCCCGCACAAAAAAAAATATTTAGTATTTTGTTGGTTTGTTGAAATTAAATACTCAGCGAAGTGTATACACAAAATAGCAAATAGAGTTTATTTTCGGTAATTGATACAAAAATATTGTTAGTAAACTGAGTATGCTATGTCAGAAGTCTGTAAAAAATCCTATCCACTGATACCTTATTCATCGCTGTAGGCTTTGTATTGGTTGAGAAAAAGGCATGTTGACAACAGAAATAATATATAACTTGTCTATTTAACCCGTGATAAAATGTGCATTCCTACAATTGTAATTGTACTATTGGCAACATTAAGGCTTATCGAGTCGAAGATGACTACGTAATTTGACTGCTAATGGTCTTAATTGATCACTCATATGTAGCTGATGATTTCCACACGTCCATCACAAAATCTGCCTTAAAATATGAGTGAAGAATGACCATGAACACGGGAAGACTCCTAAATAGCTCAGTGGTTAGATAGTTGAAATACTAATTCAGGGATCCTGGCTTTGTTTCTCGTTTCCAGGCTTCAGTTTTCAATTTGAAGAATATGATATTTAGATGCGAATATAACCGCAATCAACAAATATAATAGTTTGGTTATTTAATACATAATTATTTTTTTTAGAAAATATTATTTACCATAAGCATTTATAATGTATACCGATATAAAAATATTTGTTTATTTTTTCTTCAAATTTATGTTGTTCGACACCTTAGATAAGTCGGGAGCGTGTAAGGTCTCGTATTCGATTCTAGACATAGTCGAAAGTTTTATCATCGGTCAAATGTGGATTTCCTATTTCACAATGATGAATTAACCAAATGCTGGGTCTCGGTGTTTTGTCTGTTCTATATTTAAGTTAGTTTGTAAGTCGTGTGCGGATACAATCAGTCGGTTCAGAAAATATCAAGTTAATACCTAATGAACTGTTGGGTGTAGGTTACACTAGGTTGAACTGTTTAGGCATTTAAAGTAATTGAATAGTTAAAATAACAATAATAGATTTATTCAAAACAGTAAAATAAATAGTGTTTACGATGAAGGAGTAAGGTTAACAAATTTGACTGGTTAGATTCAGTTGATCCTTTAAACATAGGGTTCATTCTCAGTAGGCGCGAGAGCTGGGCAGGACCCAGACTACGGCTCTAAACTCTGTTGGAGAAAATTTAAACAGTTACTATACAAATATTTCAAAAGATACACACATGGGCTTTAAACAATTTTGCTCAAAGAGTGGTTAGGGAATGAATAACAAAACAATTGAAAGAGTCGTAAATGATGTGATGATGGCTACAAAACAGGCTGTCAATTGACTGGTACTATGGCTGGTCCTTTTCCCTATAGGTACTGCCAATGTAATCAATAGTACTTATCATATGAAGTAGAAAAACACTAATAGCCTACACAGACTCAATAGGAGTTAAAAAGGTTAAATAACCACTCGGACCCCACTATGAAAAGAGAGGAGTTACCACGGGTTGCCCACCTAAGCTAATACTGCACAGAGAGAGTGACTGCTCGAGCAACCCAACACATATAGACAATTATATAACCCAACTGGGATTTAGAACAAGGCAGACAGCCTGGTTTTAGCCATACATATCTAAATGAACAAGACGTCCACGGCGTCATAAAAAAGGACTCAACGGTTAAATGGAACTTGTGGAGTTCAGCAAGTCTCATAACTAAGACGTAATCACAAAGAAATCAAACGGCTTATAATTTTAAGACTGCATCATATGGATGCAGCAAAACATATTCGCTCGTCTGAGGGACTCGCGAATTATATAGCGTCATAATTACACTTCCCAAATTTAACCAATTAAACATAATTACTTGGAAGTCAACAAGACTCTAATTTAGATTACTGTCATTTTGACACAATATAACTTATCAAACAAAGAAGGTCGCTTTCGACACAAATAAAACACAAGTCATTCTTGACTATTAAAATATAATGCAAAGAGAATTAATCATGTCTAAATAGACATGTACTAGTTAGTTTCAATAAACTAGATTTCAAGTCCAACGGACTTAATGACAAAGTCAGAGTACTTAAGTGTTAGAAGTATTTACTGCAGGCCGTTTTTGGCGGTGAATCCGAAGATCCATACTCCATGGTCAGCGCTGCCTTTTGACGAGAGGTCTAGAAGAAGTTTTTTTCTTCAAGCCGTTTCGGTGGTGGATCCGACAATCCATATTCCATGGTCAGCGCGGCCTTTTGACGAGAGGTCTAGTAGAGGTCTTCCCTTCAACGCTGGGTTATGATAGTGCGGTAACTTGTGACTGAGGTGTCGGGCTTATATACGCTCTCAAAATCTAACTTGAATGGAACAGACAACAGGACGATAAACAGAGAATAAGAGAGAAACAATAAAGGTAGGAAGAAAGGAAGTGGAGGTAGGAATACTGCAAGAGGGGTAAGGGGAAGGTTATTTTTCCCACTCTTGCTGGCAGGAGCGCTTCGAACGCTGAGGGTTCTTGGCTCGAACTCACGTGTCTCCCTCTGTTAACAGATAGTAAGTATGCGTGTCGGAGATCAGGCCGCCTTGTTTGGTAGATTTTCTTCAACCACGAGGCGACAAAATCCAACAACATCTTGATAGGGTGAGTCGATATACACGCATCTTCTCTCCAAATATAAATGTTTTAATTATGTTGTTTAGACGGAGTTATTAGTTTTATTAGAGATTATAATATAGACGTCTTTTAAACTATTTCTTGCAGGCCGCATGGCCATACCATGTGAATATCAGGAACCATCCACTGGTACACGGAATGTATTTGAGCATTTATTCACAAATATGACACTATTAATCCTCTTATAAGATATCTGCCACAGTATTTATCAAAAAGTCCTTATTTTTTTTGTAAATTATTGGAATATTAACCTTCGATTGTAGCCGTGTCAATCTCTCTGATTGACATGCTACACTAAAAAGATAAATAATTTGCGTATTTCAATGGGAAATGCATTTTCCACCGGGTAAGTATGTAAAATAATAATACGCCACGGTAGAGGAATGTTCAGAGGCTTTTTTCACGCAATTTTTTTTATTATTTAGTTTTTTATTTGGGTTATTTAACGTGCACTTTCTGAACCTACTGATTATATCAGTACATGAGTATTTCTATGAGCGAGAGTGAAAGGGCCTATCAATTTTGCCAGGAAAGGTATATTCACATATCTTCCAGGGTTCTTTTACAAACCACAACTGACATGGGACTGATGGCATTACTTCCCCTCCGAAGAAAGTTGTGTTACGGATTTTTATCGCTAAAGAAAAATTCATTGACCTCAGATGGGTTTGAAGCCATCAACATTGGATCTTGAGGTGACCACTTTGTCCCAAGACCACGGAGAGCAGCCTCACGAAATATACCAGACTCTCGATGAGGGGGGAATCAGGGTTCGAATACTGGTCGGGTGAATTGAAGATGTTTTCTTCTAAATTGTGCTAACTCTTCCACTCAAATTCGAGTACACTTCCTCTAAAGCTAACCTTTCTCGTCCTTAAACACATGAACGTAATTAGTACATAAGCTTATAATCCAAACGGGTATTAAAACTCTGTGCTAAAAAAAGTTATAACTAAATTCAAATGAAAAACAAATAAATTGTAGTTACTCACCATTAAAAAATTGAGCACGTATTCCACCAGCTTTAAGATAGAAACAAACATAATTAAATGAAGATATCTACCTTTTGTATGTGAGTTCGTGTTGCTCTCCATTACTAAATATGTGAGCGGTTAGCTTGGTGAGTGTAGCTCTAAATAAATTATAACATCCTGCCACACACACAAATAATATAACTTACGTGTCTATAAAGTGTAAGCTGATTAATCACCTAAAAAACTAATCCTAAAAAAAACAGATTTACGATCTCAAAATCTATTTAATATTATTATTTTCAGCACCGTGTCTTACTACCCTTTTGGATCATACTATTTTAATAAATTAACAATTTAATTAACCATAGAATTCATTTATTTAAAGCATTTATATTTGATATTAGTGTAATTTTGAGTTAATTTTTCTCACAATAAAGTTAGTTAAATCCAAATGAAGGGCACAGGTAAAAGGAGAGATGCTCACATTACTCACGTTTTTCAGGAAAACGTCTTTTATATCTCAAACCTCATAAACACCCCAGCAAATATTTCTTTACATTAATTTAAATATGACAGAGGCCTCTTTTAACCATCATCTCAACTGCATTATAAATTTCTCATGATTGTCTAACAGATGGCAGCACTAGCTCAATTTAAATATGTGGGAGACCTCTTTTAACCATCATCTCAACTTCACTATAAATGTCTCATGATTTTCTAACAGATGGCAGCACTAACTCAATTTAAATATGAGAGAGACCTCTTTTAATAATAATCTAAAGTACATTAAAAAGGTATCATGATTGCCTAACAGATGGAAGCACTAACTCAATTTAAATATGTGGGAGACCTCTATTAACCATCATCTCAACTTCACTATAAATGTCTCATGATTTTCTAACAGATGGCAGCACTAAATCAATTTAAATATGAGAAAGACCTCTTTTAACCACATTCTAAAGTACATTAGAAAGGCCTCATGATTGTCTAACAGATGGCAACACTAGCCCAATTTAAAAATGACAAAGATCTCTTTTAACCATAATATAAAGTATATTATAAATTTGTCATGAATCATGACTGTCTAACAGATGGCAGCACTAATTCAGTTTGAGATGAAAAGGTATATTATCCCATTTACCCATGTATTCTTTAAGTTAAAAAAACTTTTAAAAAATAACTATGAATAAATTAAATATTAAATTTATTTTTGTTTATTATTCGTATTTTTCTCAATATTGGATTTAAATTTGCCTGATGTAGTTCAGATGGAAATTCATCAAAAATAACGAGAAAATGTATCCATTCCAATATCTGGTGCTTTGTTTCAAGTCACAAACCTTTTTTTCTCCAATCGAATTTTACTACCCGTTTAGGCACTACGCATTTTAAATACTCTAATCTGGTAGGGATGGTGAACGTATAATTTAGAGGAAAGGCTCCCGCATTTGCGTGTGGAGAAAGAGAGAAAACATTTATATGTATAACCACCTTAAGTATACCCAGCCAAGATTATAGCCCCAACCACAGCATTAACATTAAATCAAACTCGATGAGCCTATCATTTAGTCCACCTGTCCACCGATGCGGGTATCCCTAGATATTAAACTGTTCCCTAGCAGTGAACGTGACGTTCAACTCTAAGATGATCCCATTTCCTCGCGAGATTTGTTAGTAGTTGCTTTATTCTCGTACCTTGTTTGTCATTTGTCAAGGAATTTAAGCCTGCTCGTTTGTCTTCATCCCAAAAACCAGTTTACATATACTAGTCACGTAGTCATGGAGGCCTAAGTACTTAGTCTAATCAGAGCCATGCCTCTTTTCACCAGAATCGAGTTGGTGATCTTTCTATATTTTCACAAGAGATTTTCCTCACTCTCTAAATATAAAAAGAAAAAAAACATTTTTTATTGTTATTATTATTTTATTCACGCGCTAGCCAACAGTCTAGACTTTTAATAGTCTAGTACTGATAAAAATACAAAAGGACAGATGGCTTACAAATTAATAAATACATTATCTTTTTGTAAAAGAGATTACAATAAAAACAAATTTAATAACTAAATAATAATAAAAAGAGTAAAATCAGGAAAATATATGATTCAATAGTAATAATAATTTAGAAGAGTGTCCACAAAAAAAAAATTAAAGTACTAATGATAACTATGTTTCCTAAATAACTCTCCCACGCTTTGGTGGTCGTATGGTCTAAGGTGCTACTCTCACAGTAATAATAACAATATTTAGCACCGCGTCTTACTACCCGTTCGGGTTATACGCTTAAGTACTAATTACGCAAATGAATTAGGAATTGGGAGAGTTGAATTTAGAGGAAATGAACCCGCATTTGCGTGGAGGGAGAGTGGAAAACCATTTAGGAAAAGCCACCCCCTGTTCACACGACCGAGATTCGAACCTCGATCTCCCCGTCCTCAGCGGTCGAGCTCAACACGACTAGCGCGTTAGCCAACTACGACACCGAGGCAGGTTACTCTCACAGTAGAATAGACTGGTTGATGACGGGGAGATCGAGGTTCGAATATCAGTCCGGTGTATTGAGGGTGTTTTTTTCTTAATGGTTTTACACTCTCCCTACACGCAAATGGGGGTATAATTCCTCTATATATAACTTTTCTAATCCCTAAATTATTATTATTATTATTATTATTATTATTATTATTATTATTATTATTATTAGCACCGCGTCTTACTACCCGTTCGGGTTATACGCACTTACGCTAATGTGTAATGGTAGGGTGATTGTGAGATGAAATGGAGAACCTACAGTTTAACGTGGGATCCGAAACACGGTGGAGGCCTGGCATTCCTCACATTCACAGGTTGTGATTAATACACGTCTTGTCAGAGGTGAAGGAAGGGTTTGGCAATCAGATAAATCTGTGCCGAGACCGAGGATTGAACCCCGGACCCCCAGCACAGAAGTCCGACACCTTACCCCTAGACCGCCAGGTCACCTCTAATCCCTAAAGCCATTAGCGTAATTAGTACATAAACGTATTACCCGAAAGGCTAGTGTGGTGCTTCTTTTAAGATAAAAATATAATTATGGAAATCTATTTTTAGCACTGATTATAAAAGAAAGCAGCGTTTGTATGAGCTAAGCTACTAATATAAAAATATATTAATTAGGATGACGAGAGGGCAAATGCTCATGGTCAGAATGACATGAAATTGTGCTATTAGGAAGGTTAAAAACAAAAAGGATATATTTATAGAGTTTTAGTGAGAAGAGAGGTTTCTATTCATAATCATTATGTAAACTGTTAAAAAAAAGCAATTAAAAATAATAAAAATACTATCAATAATAATGAAATCATGTATCCAAGGCGTCACTCTCACAAAAGAATAGACTAGACTGCCGATAACGGGGAGATCAGGATTCGAATACCGGTCAAGTGTACTGAGGGTGTGATTTTTCCATTTTACCTCCACGCAAACGCGGGTACACCTCCTCTAAATTCAACCTTATTCACCCTTAACACAGTAGCCTAGTTAGTACATAGACGTATAACCCGAACGGTTAGTAAGACGCGGTGCTAAAAAACTAATGAAATATCAAAACCATTTCTGATAGCTTTATATTTTTCAATCCAGCGAGTTTCACAAAGATTTCGGACATTCCCCAACAGATCTCTTCTTTTTGGTATTTATCTGGAGAATCTTATGATCTCATTTATTATCCCAGAATGGGTAGTAAGACGCGGTGCTAAGGATAAAAAAAGCTATCCCAACTTTGTTCTGAATTTCATAAATTGAACTAAGACTACCCATTTAGACAAATCCATTTAGTTTATAATCTTTAGAAAAATGAAAAAAAAAGTCACTTTTTGTTTTTAGTCAAGAAATCGTTTTTGTACCCCACTATCATAAATATGTCATATTATTGTATCCATCAAAGCCTTGACCTACTTATTCATCCAGAAGAAAGACCAACATAATGAAGAGTTGAATGAGTTTTAGAGTGGCTAGCGCCCATGACATTTCTGCCACGTCAGTATGTTGTGGTTCATATAATCGTGTGCAAGATACTAAATCGGTGATATCTATGTGCGCAATATACATTGCGTCTAGCAGGTTGTCACTAAATATAAATATTTTCTCCAAATTCTCGACAAGAATGATGTCCTTCTTCTGGCTAGAGTTGGTTTTTACGCTTCGTCCCAAAAAGATACATTCGATACGGGGATTCGCATCAAGTTTATTGTCATATTCCCAAAGTATATGTCATGTACGGAAAGGCTTTCAATTTTGTCTCCCCAGAAAATATGCTGTTATTCTTGGACTAGCTAATGAACCACGTGAACCTTTCGGTTCCTGCTGATCTTGTCTATAAGGTACTGTGAGATTTTCCAAGACTTTTTCATTCAAATAAACAAACCCTATTGGATGGGTATATTATGCGTCTCTTTCAACAGCATTACTTTGACACGATGTCTAGCTAGGAAAATATCCTGCTGAGCCTTCCTCCTAGCGACTCAGCGTTCCAGAGTGCGATCTGAGCTCCTTCAAACTTGGTGGACCTCTACGGGTGTGTGCTGCTATTTAAAACATTATTATTATTATTATTATTATTATTATTATTATTATTATTAATTCTATCTTACGACAAGTCCATTCCTTATGTAAGTAAACTTAGACCTCCACTTTGCCCTGTCCTTTGCCTCCTCCTTCAGCTCCCATAATTTTCTTCTTTCCTTCAAGTCATCTAGTATTCTAATCCTCCTTCCTCCTAAGCTCCTCTTTCCCTCAACTTTTCCGTGTAGAAGACAGTTCCTTCTAAGGTTGTGTCCGATCCAGTTTCCTTTGCGCCGAAGAATCACATCCAAAATGGTTCTCTTCTCACCCACTCTTCTTAGGACTTCTTCATTTGTCATCCTGTCTGTCCACCTGGTCTGCATAATCCTATATGATATATTATTAATGATCAGATATATACAACTTTTAATGGAAGATGTCTGGTACTTTTGAAAGATACTCGTTGAAAAGTAACTAGGGCTCATTCCAGGTATCGCTTAATACAGCTCAATTACAGCCTTAATATTCGTGGCCTCCAACCTTATGGCAAAATTAACGGAAGGATGAGGGTTAAGGTGGAGAAAGGAGTTATCAGGATATGTACGGTGGGCTAGGTATGGAGTGGGAAAGGGGGGCATGAGTATTGGTCGAATACGAGTCTATGAATGGTAAGGAGCCCAGGACCCTCTTGTTTCAGGTGACTACTGTTAAAATCAGGACGATACCTCGCGATCACTGCTCCCTTATTGCAGGTGGTTCTACCGTAAGAACGTGGACGATATTTCAACCTCACTACTCCTCTGATGCAAGAGGTTATACGGCCAGAAGGTTCACGGTACCTCACAATCACTACAACGATACATTACTATCACAGCTATCTTGTTGCAGGCAGCTCTTCCATCAGAACGTACAAGATATTCAATAAAACTACCTCCATGCTGCAAGTTTTTTCGCCGCCTATCGCCACTCTTTTGTTGAAAGTTGCTATATCGTCTGAGCGCAATCGATACCTCACCATCCTTATTTCCCGGTTTCAGATGGTTCTATCGCCAGAACGCGCACGAGATGCCAATCGAGGAGGTGGACCACTTCCTGGTCCGTGACGGCACGTTGGTCATCCCGAGCGTGAAGGAGTCGGATGCTGGCACATACTTCTGCAATGCCAGCAACAAGGAGGGTAGCGAGGTGCTGGAGATGCAGTTGAGTGTCAGTGCCTCCTTGCAGGTGCACATCCATCCGACAAGACAGACGGTGGACCTGGGAAAGACTTGTTTGTTCCATCACAGGCTTCCCCCAGGTAAGGCGACGCAAGTTATGTTGGTCTAGAACGCCAAACTCTTCTGTGGGCACTCTTCAAGTAAAGGCACACATTTTTATAGAAGTAATGGATTAAATTTAGGAGTACTATCTGGTAAGTATACATTTAAAAATCTTTAAAATTAATTTGTAAGTATTTTAGTCAATTAAATTAACTTAAATGCAAGTACGATTATTTTAAAGGTAGCAAGGTTAACAGACCAAGACATTTAGATATAACTCTCACTCTTGCTTTATCTTTATGATTAATATTTATAGTTTTCGGTTGAATCAACAATACACTACATATATTTGTTCATTTATTGCCTCAAGGAACTCCACCAGTTCTTATACCATCTATAGTTTGTATTGAAACTATTAGTAATACTATCCGACCCGGAGAACTAGCCTGGTTTAAAGTGACAAAATCTATTGTTCCATCATGGGCATAAACCAGGTTGGAGGACACACGTTTTATTGGGAGTTGGTACAAACCTTTCTAGATTCATAATTTTCTATGTCAGGGTTTATAAAAGGGTGGCCCACAGGCCATCCACAGCCCTCAAGATTATTTTGAGTGACAAGTGAAAGTCTTTCATGTTTGATGGTATGTTAATGTGAAAAAAATGTATGTAAACGGTTGATTGTTGAAGGATGTTCAATTATTTGATACAAAGAATATAGCCTTAAACGCGTGCTACTATCCGCCTGGGATAGGGATATCCTTAATTTACACTAAAGGAATAGGGAAGATTTATATAAAATTTAGTAGAAATGTACCTTCATTTACTTGGAGGAAGAGTGTGAAACTATTTGTTTAAAAAAAACCTCAGTACATCTGGTTAAGAATCAAACCCTTAATTTCCAGACACTGGAAAACCCTACCGGACAATATTGTGGTCTGATTCAGGTGCAAACCGCTACGGGTATCAAGTAGTATAATAATTTGAACCTATAAAAAATATTTTTTAAACATACTTTCGAATCACTGAGGCTTTCGCGTCTTATACACTGTTTAAATAAGTAAAATTATGTCATATTGTTCAAAATGACCGTTTTATAAATACAGTACTGTATATTAAAATACATTAAGGCTAATTAGTTTGATTTTAAGCTTCTAACATTTTTATAAAACTTATAAATATTTATTTAAATGCAAAAATATGCGCATGGGATGCAAAAACCAATTAGTTCAATTGTGGGCTGATGAAATGGAGTTTTATTATTATTATTATTATTATTATTATTATTATTATTATTATTAGCACCACGTCTTACTACCCGTTCAGTTTATACGCACTTAAGCTAATGTGTAATGGTAGGGTGAGTGTGAATTTAAATGGAGGACCTACAGTTTAACGTGGGATCCGAACCACGGTTGAGGCCTGGCATTCACAAATTGTGATTAATACACGTCTTGTCAGAGGTGAAGGAAGGGTTTGGCAATCAGATAAATCTGTGCCGGGACCAGAGGGTTGAACCCCGGACCCCCAGCACAGAAGTCCAACACCTTACCCCTAGACCGCCAGGTCCCCTATTTTTATAAAAATGATATTTAAAACAATTTTTTAAGGAACTCTCTAGGCATTATATAAGAGCTATTAGAATAATAGCCGCACTTGGTCTAAAAATATATATTTGAACCATTCACACAGAATCTGTCCTACACCTTAGCTCGGTTAGTAGCGTGTCTGCTACTGAGCTTAGGGTCCCAGGTTAGATTCTCGGCATGGCCGAACAATTAATTATTGGTGAAATGTAGATTTACCCTTTCACAGTGATGAATTAACAGTCGGGGACTGGCTGTTGTGTCTGTTCTAGTCTTAAGTTAGTTTATAAGACATATGAAGCCAGTGGACAATATAACAGCTTTAATGACAAACTTTAGAATTTACCAAATTAAGTAGAATTGCGGTAAAATGGTAGAAATTTGACAATTTATTTGTTTGACAGTTAATTTATTATAAATAATTCTTACTTCAAGTCATGTGATCAATATTGATGTCAATAAAATATAGCCCACTTTGGCGGCCGCATCGCTGAAGGCGCTACTTTTTAAGTACACTAGATTGCCGATGATGGGGAAATCGAAGTTTGAATCTCGGTCGGGTCGGGTTTATTAAAAGTGTTTTTTTTCTAAAATGGTTCTTCACTCCCCCTTCACGTAAATTCGGGCACATATCCTCTGAATATAACCTTCTTAATCCCAAAACCCATTAGCGTAATTAGCACATAAGCGTATAGCCCAAATTGGTAGTAGGACGCGGTGCTAAAAAAAAATATTAGAATTTTTATTAAAATGTTTCAATGTTGAAAGCAAATAATATGGTATAAAGGAGCCCAAACATTTTGAACTCTATCACAATATTATAATATAAAATTGAAAGTTGAGCATACAAGTACAATCTACATATTTATATATAAAATATTGTGATCATTTAATTTATATTCTCAAAAATGTAACATATTTAAGATACTCGCCGTATTGCCAGTGAATTGATGATGGCCTTAAAAGCATACGATAAAAGTTCATTAAAAATCACCGAATTTTCATCACGTACCACTCTTATAATTCGGTCCCGTGGTGTGAACTTGGCTACAAGCCTAAGGGCCCTAGGTTCGATTCCCAACTAGTAACTTAGGTATTTTTCCCAAATGGTGAACTACCCCAACGGTCACCAGGGGGTTTGTTTGATTAGTCTTAAATTAGGCTTAAGAGTTTCTACTTGTTCCACACCCTCATACTCACTATCACCTTCATACTCACTATCACCATCATATTCACTATCACCATCACCTCATCTCATCGGGACATGGAAAGAACCTCCATGGAAAGAATGTACGATTAGTACATTCGGGCGTCCCTTGGTCAACGGTACATTAGTACTGGATAATATTTCTACAAACTGGGCTACGAATGATGTAGCCCAGACGCGCAATTATATTACCACTTTTTAAAACGAGGGATTATAAAACTAATATTATTAAAATATTATGGTTTTCATTTTCATATGAGTATGAAATTGCCTCATTACCTCACGGCCAGAGTAGGAACGCTATACGCTCCCGTTGGTGGAAGAGTGAAAGGTTCCACCCTCCCCTCCCTCCCCCTTCCCCTAGGCTGGGAATCACTATTCTAAGACTACCTTCCTACACCTTCCCCTAGGCTGGGAATCACTATTCTAAGACTACCTTCCTACACCTTCCCCTAGTCTGGGAATCACTATTCTAAGACTACCTTCCTACACCTTCCCCTAGGCTGGGAATCACTATTCTAAGACTACCTTCCTACACCTTCCCCTAGGCTGGGAATCACTATTCTAAGACTACCTTCCTACACCTTCCCCTAGGCTGGGAATCACTATTCTAAGACTACCTTCCTACACCTTCCCCTAGGCTGGGAATCACTATTCTAAGACTACCTTCCTACACCTTCCCCTAGGCTGGGAATCACTATTCTAAGACTACCTTCCTACACCTTCCCCTAGGCTGGGAATCACTATTCTAAGACTACCTTCCTACACCTTCCCCTAGGCTGGGAATCACTATTCTAAGACTACCTTCCTACACCTTCCCCTAGGCTGGGAATCACTATTCTAAGACTACCTTCCTACACCTTCCCCTAGGCTGGGAATCACTATTCTAAGACTACCTTCCTACACCTTCCCCTAGGCTGGGAATCACTATTCTAAGACTACCTTCCTACACCTTCCCCTAGGCTGGGAATCACTATTCTAAGACTACCTTCCTACACCTTCCCCTAGGCTGGGAATCACTATTCTAAGACTACCTTCCTACACCTTCCCCTAGGCTGGGAATCACTATTCTAAGACTACCTTCCTACACCTTCCCCTAGGCTGGGAATCACTATTCTAAGACTACCTTCCTACACCTTCCCCTAGGCTGGGAATCACTATTCTAAGACTACCTTCCTACACCTTCCCCTAGGCTGGGAATCACTATTCTAAGACTACCTTCCTACACCTTCCCCTAGGCTGGGAATCACTATTCTAAGACTACCTTCCTACACCTTCCCCTAGGCTGGGAATCACTATTCTAAGACTACCTTCCTACACCTTCCCCTAGGCTGGGAATCACTATTCTAAGACTACCTTCCTACACCTTCCCCTAGGCTGGGAATCACTATTCTAAGACTACCTTCCTACACCTTCCCCTAGGCTGGGAATCACTATTCTAAGACTACCTTCCTACACCTTCCCCTAGGCTGGGAATCACTATTCTAAGACTACCTTCCTACACCTTCCCCTAGGCTGGGAATCACTATTCTAAGACTACCTTCCTACACCTTCCCCTAGGCTGGGAATCACTATTCTAAGACTACCTTCCTACACCTTCCCCTAGGCTGGGAATCACTATTCTAAGACTACCTTCCTACACCTTCCCCTAGGCTGGGAATCACTATTCTAAGACTACCTTCCTACACCTTCCCCTAGGCTGGGAATCACTATTCTAAGACTACCTTCCTACACCTTCCCCTAGGCTGGGAATCACTATTCTAAGACTACCTTCCTACACCTTCCCCTAGGCTGGGAATCACTATTCTAAGACTACCTTCCTACACCTTCCCCTAGGCTGGGAATCACTATTCTAAGACTACCTTCCTACACCTTCCCCTAGGCTGGGAATCACTATTCTAAGACTACCTTCCTACACCTTCCCCTAGGCTGGGAATCACTATTCTAAGACTACCTTCCTACACCTTCCCCTAGGCTGGGAATCACTATTCTAAGACTACCTTCCTACACCTTCCCCTAGGCTGGGAATCACTATTCTAAGACTACCTTCCTACACCTTCCCCTAGGCTGGGAATCACTATTCTAAGACTACCTTCCTACACCTTCCCCTAGGCTGGGAATCACTATTCTAAGACTACCTTCCTACACCTTCCCCTAGGCTGGGAATCACTATTCTAAGACTACCTTCCTACACCTTCCCCTAGGCTGGGAATCACTATTCTAAGACTACCTTCCTACACCTTCCCCTAGGCTGGGAATCACTATTCTAAGACTACCTTCCTACACCTTCCCCTAGGCTGGGAATCACTATTCTAAGACTACCTTCCTACACCTTCCCCTAGGCTGGGAATCACTATTCTAAGACTACCTTCCTACACCTTCCCCTAGGCTGGGAATCACTATTCTAAGACTACCTTCCTACACCTTCCCCTAGGCTGGGAATCACTATTCTAAGACTACCTTCCTACACCTTCCCCTAGGCTGGGAATCACTATTCTAAGACTACCTTCCTACACCTTCCCCTAGGCTGGGAATCACTATTCTAAGACTACCTTCCTACACCTTCCCCTAGGCTGGGAATCACTATTCTAAGACTACCTTCCTACACCTTCCCCTAGGCTGGGAATCACTATTCTAAGACTACCTTCCTACACCTTCCCCTAGGCTGGGAATCACTATTCTAAGACTACCTTCCTACACCTTCCCCTAGGCTGGGAATCACTATTCTAAGACTACCTTCCTACACCTTCCCCTAGGCTGGGAATCACTATTCTAAGACTACCTTCCTACACCTTCCCCTAGGCTGGGAATCACTATTCTAAGACTACCTTCCTACACCTTCCCCTAGGCTGGGAATCACTATTCTAAGACTACCTTCCTACACCTTCCCCTAGGCTGGGAATCACTATTCTAAGACTACCTTCCTACACCTTCCCCTAGGCTGGGAATCACTATTCTAAGACTACCTTCCTACACCTTCCCCTAGGCTGGGAATCACTATTCTAAGACTACCTTCCTACACCTTCCCCTAGGCTGGGAATCACTATTCTAAGACTACCTTCCTACACCTTCCCCTAGGCTGGGAATCACTATTCTAAGACTACCTTCCTACACCTTCCCCTAGGCTGGGAATCACTATTCTAAGACTACCTTCCTACACCTTCCCCTAGGCTGGGAATCACTATTCTAAGACTACCTTCCTACACCTTCCCCTAGGCTGGGAATCACTATTCTAAGACTACCTTCCTACACCTTCCCCTAGGCTGGGAATCACTATTCTAAGACTACCTTCCTACACCTTCCCCTAGGCTGGGAATCACTATTCTAAGACTACCTTCCTACACCTTCCCCTAGGCTGGGAATCACTATTCTAAGACTACCTTCCTACACCTTCCCCTAGGCTGGGAATCACTATTCTAAGACTACCTTCCTACACCTTCCCCTAGGCTGGGAATCACTATTCTAAGACTACCTTCCTACACCTTCCCCTAGGCTGGGAATCACTATTCTAAGACTACCTTCCTACACCTTCCCCTAGGCTGGGAATCACTATTCTAAGACTACCTTCCTACACCTTCCCCTAGGCTGGGAATCACTATTCTAAGACTACCTTCCTACACCTTCCCCTAGGCTGGGAATCACTATTCTAAGACTACCTTCCTACACCTTCCCCTAGGCTGGGAATCACTATTCTAAGACTACCTTCCTACACCTTCCCCTAGGCTGGGAATCACTATTCTAAGACTACCTTCCTACACCTTCCCCTAGGCTGGGAATCACTATTCTAAGACTACCTTCCTACACCTTCCCCTAGGCTGGGAATCACTATTCTAAGACTACCTTCCTACACCTTCCCCTAGGCTGGGAATCACTATTCTAAGACTACCTTCCTACACCTTCCCCTAGGCTGGGAATCACTATTCTAAGACTACCTTCCTACACCTTCCCCTAGGCTGGGAATCACTATTCTAAGACTACCTTCCTACACCTTCCCCTAGGCTGGGAATCACTATTCTAAGACTACCTTCCTACACCTTCCCCTAGGCTGGGAATCACTATTCTAAGACTACCTTCCTACACCTTCCCCTAGGCTGGGAATCACTATTCTAAGACTACCTTCCTACACCTTCCCCTAGGCTGGGAATCACTATTCTAAGACTACCTTCCTACACCTTCCCCTAGGCTGGGAATCACTATTCTAAGACTACCTTCCTACACCTTCCCCNGACAGACAGACAGACGGAAATTCAAAAATCACTTTTTCGGATTCAGGGAGTCATGAAACGTCAAGATTCATCAAAATCTCAAGTTCGATTTTTTTGTCGATCACCATACTTTCTCTACCTGTAAGATAGAGAGAAAGTAAAAAGTGTCAGTTTGTTTTTAATAATCAATAATACTATTGATCACGTTCCTCTTAATTTAAAATTTAAACGGTATCGAGAACAGATCCTTCGATTTCAATTCAAATAAATTTGCACGACGTCATTGAAGGAAAGGTTGATTCGAAAAAGGTGCTTAGGAAAAAGGAGGATTCAAATATTGGGTGACTTGAAGGAAAGAAAGAAATTCTGGGAACTGAGTGAGAAGGCAGAGGACAGAGCACACAGGTGGTCCAAGTTCACTGACAAAAGGAATGAACCTGTCTTGAGACAGAACTGATAATAGTGATAGTAATAATAAAAAGTTGCAACGCATTTCTTAATTATCTCACCCATAGCGCAAGGACTTAAATTGGAAAAATCACACCTAAACACGAGTAACGTCTTTTAACTCTCCTTATTCGTGAAAAGGAAATGAGTTTAGGCTTGGTTTTTTAAAAATTTATTGCAACTAAAGGTTGCCCTATATACTCGAAATATTTCTTTAGTAATCATTTTAGTCTAATGATGGATTAAATAGCCAAGCTATTCTAGTTGTTATGTATGGATACAGCCGCATCTAAATATCAACAATAATAGCTTGGCTATTTAATCCATTATGTTAGGTAGATTGGTACAAATGTCATTGTACTATTGGCAACATAAAGCTCTCAAGTCGAAGGTGGCTGCGTTATCTGATAGCTCATGATCTTAATTGATCACTCATAATTATGTACCACACGTCCATCACAGACTTTGCCTTAAAATATGAGAGAAGAATGACCCCGATCACGGGAAGACTTCTGGATAGTGCAGTTGTAAGAGCATTGGCGCACAAAGTCAAAGGTCAAGGGTTGGATTCCTGTGTCCAGGTGTGATTTTTATATTTAAAGAATTTTTAGTTTAGTTTACTAAATACAGTAATCTGAATAGTTTTAGATATCTATATTAAACATATGGGCACTTTAATTTAATATTTTACTATTATTTTAAAAAAATATGTTCAATTGTCTAGAAGATCTTAGTCACATGTATTTAGGTATGTTTTTTATATAATTTTCCACCTTTCCTCCTCTCAACAGATGGTACACTTACTCTATTTCTACGATTTCTCGTCTTCCCCAATTAGTGTAAATAAGATTGATTCATCAAGTGATTAACGACTTCTATCATGTATTCACTAAGTGTACAATTGATTCACGACGCTAGGTATTGCTCCATGAAAATACATAATTAATTCATCAAGTGTAGCATTGATTCACGACGTTTAGAATTGATTTTAAACGTGTCCACAACTTATGTCTCAAAAACACATCCCCAAATCCTAGAAACCTTTAAGATTACTTATGTAAATGCAGTAACACTGAGCTATTCTGGTTCGTCTCGTTTTCAAGGCCATCCTTAATTAGTGGTAGGTGTATTGAGTCTAAATGTTCTTGATGGTTAACATTATTTAATCGACTGGAAGACAGATGTCATACGGGTGCCACCGACGTCCCAAAGCCCTGCTCGGATAAACGAGATGTATGAACCAGTGGTTTGGGAGGCTCCCACCCAGCCCCCCATAGATTAGTGTCTCCGCACGTAACTCTAAAAACCCATATTTGGTTTGCAATTTCAACTCCTCAGAATAATTAAAATATGTTTTGATCCATGTTTTTATTAACCTTCATGAAATGCGACAACCCTCCCCTATTGCAGCTCAGTCAATAGCATGGCCAATTGGTCGGTACGTGTTATAATTTGGACTCATGTTCCCCTTCGGGGTGCATTAGGGCACAACAATATTCTCTGCATTTGTGTATGTGCTTTTAACTTTTCTCTTTGTTTTTTCCTCTGGTGTATCTATGAAGTGAATCAACTTCCCTAATGCATGTATGTTGGGTTTCAGACGAGCGTGTTCTGGCTGAAAGACAGTCAACCACTAAGAACAGGAGCGCGGGTACGTTTGGTGGCTAAGGAGCATGTCCATCTGGTGGAAGTGGCCAAAGAGGATCGGGGCATGTATCAGTGTGTGGTCAAGAACGATGTCGAAATGGCGCAAGGCACCGCAGAGCTTGCTCTAGGGGGTATGTTGTCAATATTCTGTTTTAAAACTAATAGCTTCTAGAATTGGGTAGCTTAGGATATTGTATGGCATTGGACAAAAGACTACCAAATATATGGGTGTCGTTATTTTCATATGAGTGGTTGATAATGTCACTAAACAATACATTTAATTAATACACTTAGATGTGCCTCGTAAGGCCAAATCAATTCCAATGAAAACTTCTCCTCAAGCTTTTCTGTAAGTTAATTCTTATTATTATTAGGGGTTAAATTCACATTAATGTGAGGGTTATCAGCGCAAGTGGGGGGGTTTTGCCGTGAGCTATGTGAAGTGGATGTTACCGCAAGTAATTTGGAATGGAAGTTAATATTGGATCCAAATTATATTGATAGATTGATTATTTAGACCATGTTGTCAGCAATATAAGTGCAATTTAATTTAGTATGCGAGTTGCTGGTGTACAAGTTAATCATTGTAAAGAACGTGCAAGATTTAGTAACCTCTTTGTTATATTTGTTATATAATTGTATTTCCAGTTGGTTTAAAAGTTTATCTTGTTGGGGAAGAATCAATATTTGATAAACTCTTGCCTATTTTTTAAAGAAATATAGCCTACCCGCAGATGGTGTCTAAGTTCAACTTTCCATATAACAAGCAAAATTTGGCTACCCCCTTGTTCTTTGAGAAGTACACCCCCAGATGATTTACAAGTTCAACTTGGTAAATTCTAAGAAACATTTTGTATCCTCCTGGTTGTTATTTCAGAAGTGTACCCGCAACTGGTGTATAAGTTCATCGATCAGACTATGCAACCAGGTCCATCAGTGTCACTCAAGTGCAGTGCTTCAGGGAACCCAACGCCGCAGATTAACTGGATGTTGGATGGTTTCCCATTAACTCATAATGATCGGTAGGTTGAGCTATTGTTATGCGTAAGTTAAATGTGATGTATTTGGTTGTAGCTCTATGTTTTTTGAGATTTACTTCACAGTTTTATAAAGTTATATAATCAAAATTACCAAAATATCTTACATACATCCATACATACACGCATACACGCACATACGCACACATGCATACACGCACACACGCACACACGCACACACGCACACACTCACACACGCATACACGCATACACGCATACAAGCATACACGCATACACGCATACAAGCATACACGCATACACGCATACATACATACATACATACATACATACATACATACATACATACATACATGCATACATGCATTCATGCATATATGCATACATGCATACATGCATACATACGTACATACGTACATACATGCATATATACATACATACATACATACATACATACATACATACATACATACATACATACATACATACATACAATACGTACATACATGCATATATACATACATGCATACATACATCTAAAACACGAAATAAAGCTTATCTACAAGTATTCAAACATCGAAAAGAACTTTGAAAAACACCATCAGAATTTAAAGCTTTAATATCGGTGAATATTTTCAGAAAAATGTGGAAGAGTTATTTGCTGGGCAGCCAAAAATCTTAAAATTGACCATCAAGTAATGTTTATACAAAACTACAATAATAATAATTGTAGAATCTTAGAAATAAGTTTTAACATTAAGTCTCAATATTTGTACTACTCAACTTCTAATAATATTAGCATAAGTAGCTCTCAAATTGTAAGACAAGCCATTAGCTTAAATTAGTAGAGTATAAATAAATAAAAATAAGAGAGAAAGTTCTGGTCATTACAAGAGTTTTTTTTATAAGCGAGAAACTATCTACCTTTCAAATATACTTAATTTTGCTTTCTTCCATATATTTTTTTTTCAGCACCGCGTTCGGGCTATACACTCATATAGAAATTAATGTTAAAAAATATTTTTAATGAACAAAGATATAATTTTGTAATAAATTTGGTTTAATAAACCTTATGAGAGTATTTAACTAAGCTATAATTCATGCAATTTTTCTGACCACCTTTGTGGTCTGGTAATGTTCCTGGCTACAGATACAGAAGTCCTGGTTTCGATTCCCGTGGCTTCCAGTTTTTCTATTAAGTCTGTGGATCTGGAATGGGGTCAACTCAACCTCATGAAGACAAATGAGGAGATACTTGAATAAAGAAGTAGTGGCTCTGGTCTAGAAAACTGAGATTGATGACCAGAGGTTTCATTGTACAGACCACATGACACCCTTTTTCCGCAGAAGTTGGCAATATATATTCGCCAATAGAAGGTGGCAACTCGTTTGGTATGGCTAGCTTGCAATTTGATGCTATGGAGTCAAAATAAAACATTATAGTTTCAAAACAAGAAAAGCTCTTTAAAAGAATGAGTTAGCTAGCACTGATTTCTCTCTTTTGACCCGCCTCAGTGGCGCAGTTAGCTAACGCGTAAGTCATGTTGAGCTAGACCACCGAGGACGGGGAGATCGAGGTTCGAATCTTGGTCGGGTGAACTGAGGGTGGTTTTCCCTAAATGATTTTACACTCTCCCTCCACTCAAATGCGGGTTCACTTCCTCTAAATTCAACCTTCCCGATTCCTAATCCAATAGCATAATTAGTACTCAAGCGTACAAGCCGAACGGGTAGTAAGACGCGGTGCTAAAATGAATTGATTCTCTCTTTTGAATATTGCCACTGTTTCTTGGGTCCAGGCTAATGATTGGACAGTACGTGACCGTGTTCGGTGACGTCATCAGCCACGTTAACATCTCCTCTGTTAAGGCTGAGGACGGAGGGGAGTATGAATGCGTGGCGGAGAACAAGGCGGGGAAAGCGCGCCACGCTGACAGACTTAACATTTACGGTAATTAATTATCGGAGGAAGGATTTGGGGTGTATGTACTCGCATCCAAGAGAATAAATAGTGGCTGTTAAAATGGGTCTGTGCTGGGGACGTTCAGTTACAAGAAGTCTAAGATCATCCCAAATGTGGACAACTCAAACTATAATCTTGTTTCTGCAGGGCCCGAATTTTGACAAGTCATCTCATTTTTATTACATGACAGACAATTCTTATGTGCATATAAATTATGTTCATGAAATATGTATTTTATAGGCCATTTTTTGTAATTTTAGGTCATATTTTAATGGTTTGTGTCAATTTTGAGTTATTTTTAGGCATTTCTGAGTGTTTTTAAGGCACTCATGTTGAATAAGTATATTTTTAAATATCAATATTATATAAATGCTCAAATATAAATATTTCCAATCCACAGTTGTCGGAATGAGAAGTTAATATAGTTAATGAATTTTGTACCCTCTTTACTTGTATGTTTGTAAAATACACATTCCTGGTGAGATCCTGCGACTAGGTTGGATAGGGTTGTTTTGGGAGGGGGTAGCTAGTACTTCTTTAAGCAGATATTTCTAAATCAATATTGTAGGCCTATTTATCAGAATACAAGACTCTAGTAGTTAAAAGCTTATCATTGTTTTTTTTTTTTTTTTGTTTACACAATTTTGTAAAGGGTGTGTTTGATTTAGTCGTCTGCTTTTATTACGAGTTTTTGTACACACTTTTAGATCATATTTTGTAAATTTGAAGTTTTTTTTTTAATTTTCAGGTCATTTTATAGATATATTTTTGAACATTTTTAGGTCATCAAAATCTGGGCCCTGCTAATTAGTGATCTCAAAATGAGATCTGATTGCAGAAAACCACTGGGTTGGCTAAATAATATAGATAGATTACCCTTTCCATGACGCTTGATTTAATCTTAACACTTGCCGCGTGTTTTTTTGTTTTTTTTTGCAAATAATACATATATATTGATAGTAAATTAATTTAAAAATATAATTGTTGATGAAATAGCTACATATATTATGCAATGAAATATTGGATGAAATAAAAACAGTTTGTTTTATAATAATTTGGTTCTATAATAATTTGGTTCCTTCTTAATGTTTGATTTCCCAATTGAATACAAAAGTCGTTCTTCCTATGAAAAAATTTGACTTTTCATCCAGCAACATATTTAGTACCCGCTTCGGTGGCCACGTGGTCTAACGCGCTACTTTCACAGTAGACTAGACTGCCGATGACAGGGAAATCCAGGTTCGAATATCGGTCGGGTGTACTGAGGTTTTTTAATAATGGTTTACTACTCTCCCTCCATGCAAATGCAGGTACACTTCTTTTAAGTATAACCTTCCTAACTCCTAAAACCATTGTAATTAGTACATAAGCGTATAACCCAAACGAGTAGTAATACGTGGTGCTAAAAATAATATACTTGTTTTCAGGACCGCCACACGTGCGTCATATGTCACCCATTCCAGCGGTAGCCGGCAAGCACCTCGTCATCAAGTGTCCGGTAGCGGGATACCCTATAGAATCCATCGTCTGGGAAAAAGGTACGATAATGGGAGAGTTGGATTCAAGAGTGTTGTAATAGACTCTTGATCCTGTTTGATCTATTATTTTGTGTCTAAAGGAATAAATAAGAACCGTGATCAGGGTATTGACTGGTAAACCCATTGGGAATAGACCAGTGAGAAGACTTAAACGCAGATGGGAGGATAACATTAGAATGGACCTGAAGAAGATAAAGTGTATTGAGGTGGACTGGATAGAACTAGCTCAAGATAGGGATAGTGTGTAATGAGGTGGACTGGATAGAACTAGCTCAAGATAAGGATAGTGTGTAATGAGCTGGATTGGATAGAACTAGCTCAAGATAAGGATAGTGTGTAATGAGCTGGACTGGATGGAACCTGCTTAAGATAAGGATAGGGTGTAATGAGCTGGATTGGATAGAACTAGCTGAAGATATAGATGGAGTGTAATGAGGTGGACTGGATAGAACTAGCTGAAGATAGGGATGGAGTCTAATGAGGTGGACTGGATAGAACTAATTCAAGATAGGGATATGTGACGTACTTTTGTCAGTGTGGCAAAGAAATGTCAAGCTCCTAATGCCATATAGTAAGTAAATTTTAGGTAAATATTTTAAATATAAGTAGCTTAATATATACAAGCCGAGTAGACGTAATCATGATCTGTGAATGTTAAAGAGAGAAAATAAGAAAGCATATAGTTGAATAAAAATAACGGATGTTTCCAGGAATAAAATCCTTACCCCCTTTATCATCCTTCCACTATCCATGCGGTCAAAATGAATGGTTTCGTAAGTCATATGTATAAATGTAATTTCTATGTTTTATTTGTCCGTTTCTTTTTCAAACTGATGTTCAAGTGCTATTACCTCAAATGTGTGTAGGCTACATATTATTCGTTTCAACCTTTGTCCTAGATGGTGTGCGTCTTCCGACGAACATACGTCAGCGTGTGAATATGAGTATTCTGATGGTGGAGAACGTGCAATTGGGTTCTGACCAAGGCAGTTACGCGTGTACTGCTCGCAACAAACAAAACATCACTTCTCATCGATCTGTGGAAGTGCGCGTTCTAGGTGGGTAACTGCACAATATGACTAATACTTTCATCAAGTTTGCCCATTTTAGGGATATCTACAGACAAACTAAAGTCAAAGATTGTATTTTGGAGCTTGTTTTCTTTATCAGTAATCAGTTCTGAAGAGATTTTCCACAGTTGGGGAACATGTGTCTAAATGTTTATTACACAGTGTGGTGGCAAAAAAATTAGACAGTTAATAACTTGAAACTTAATACTTTAACTGAAAAGTAAATATCCACTAGCTAGATAAAAGTAAACTACAAACTACACTTTTTCACTTTTTGAGTATAATGTCACTCAGATGAGCTCCACTGGACGTCAACCAAACCTCAGCACGTTGTCCATCACTTTCCTCGGCATAGTTCGTCAAATTGTTTCCACCCCACCATGTATCTTGTGTTACGTTTAATACCCAATATCCATTGTTTGATAAAAGAGCCTTTTAGGTTAAATACCGACCACATGTAAGTCCAAACTAAAAAGATATAGTGTTATACTCTCCTTTAGTATAATTTACAACAAACCTGTCTACAATATATTTGTTGTACACTGATAATTATATGAGCATATTTGGATCATTAAACACACAAATGATAATGAAGCCAAGGAAATTGAACATGTAGAGCTGAACAATATATATTCCATTTATAAGAATAAAATTAATCTCAAACTACACCTAGTTACTAATAAAAAAAATTTAATGATGTTTGTTAAGATTAAAATTGTTATTAATACAAAATAAATTGTATCTTAAAATTAAAAAACAGGTTAATAATTTCAAATAAATATTAATCACTACATAAACATAAATGAATATTATATATAATATTCATAGACATGCCTATTTAAACGTTTCGTTTGGTTAAAAAAATTATTAATATTGAAAATTTGAATTCAAAATTACTTTTAAGTTAAACATGTAATTATTAATGTCTCAAATAAAGTACAAATGTAGTGAATAATTCTATTCATATATAAGTTAAATTTTGTAGCTTAAACTATTACTCTAATGATGAATTTTAATATGAATTTCAGGGTAAGATATGAGTAGGGCCTATTCTGTTTTAAGAAGTTTATTCTTTATCTCACAGTTAAAAAATATACTATATCCACATTAATGCCGTAAGCTATGATTTTTACACCTTTAATTCTTGATAACCTGTGTCCTGTTTTATAGGTGTGAGATGAACTTGATGACATTTTATCAAGGTTGGCTAATTTATAATAATTAATTTAATTTTGCTCTAAATGTTCGTGCTATGGCGATTCTAAAATAAATCATGCCTTCTACACATGGACTGTAGTTTTGTAGCTAATTCAGTAGAGAAACTTGTTATGGAATATTGATGGCAGTGCTCACAAAATAAATGACACAACAGCTAAAAAAGTAGCTTCAACAAATATTCACACCATAATTGTTTTCGGCCATGTTTTATGAATAATTAACGTTACCAACCAACAAAAAAATGCCTACTAATAAATAATTTGAATATGTATAAATTAAAACTTTAGTGGAAATTATGTAACAGCTATCCATTTTTTTTTAATTGGAACAAAACTATACAAAAAATACATCCTAGTAAAAATAGACTCTCAAAACATTAAAACTTTGTTCTTAATTTATTTTAAAGATATGCTAATGCTTCTTTTCTGCACATATACTTGTGATGTAAATTACAAAATGTGCTATCACCAAATTACAAGCAAATTTTTATAATTTTATCCAATATTTTAATTGGTTATTTACACGATAATAGTCAAATGATACTGAACTCAAAACAATATCCGTATTTCCAGGGCAAAAGAGTTTACTGTTATCAAGAGATTTTGAGAACTAGCGGTCATACTATGTCAAGATTCCTGAAAGAGAAGCAAAAATAAAAATAGATATATTTTCGCGTCTACATCCCTTTTATTAACACAGCTTTTATGTCAATAGATGATATTCTTGTTTCAACACCGTTACACAATTATTGTACTTTCTTATGTTTGTTTCAGGTCATAAAATTACAGTTTTATACCCGTCAAAATGTACCTACCATTTTTCGTTGCCTAGTTAAATTAAAAACCCCTAGATATTAGCAATTTATATTATTTTTCAAAATTAAAATCTTATACAACATTTTTAGATGAAAACTTCAAGATAATTTAGCCTAATGGTTCTTGTAGTAAAAATACTATTTTTAATATATATAATTTTAGTTTACTCACATTCATTTTAACTATTCATATAAAGTCTATCAAACCTCTATGAAATTCTGACATTAACGACGAGATTAACATTTTTCGGTAACTTTAAATAATTAAGTTTTCACTGCATAAGAATAATTAAAATATGTTTTTAATTATTTCCTTAGAAGTAGTAGGGATAATATCTTGTTTTAATGTTTTTAACTACTAAATAAATTTTACAGATACACATAAAATCTCTTTCTTAGTTGGAATTTATTTTCTTTAAAACTTATTTTATTATTTAATAAAAATCTTTAGTAGTCTTTTTTCCATTGTATCGGTTATTTGTTATAAACGATAGCAATTTAAAATAGAGTCTTCAGTTAGTATTGTGAATGTTACTTAAATTTTTAACTAAAAACTTTACAAATATGTAGTAACATAGCAAGTACTAATGTGTTAACTTAAAATGAGGTTTTAGGTAAACTTATTTGAACAAGCGTTAATATTTAAATAATTTCCAAAACTTGTATAGGTTTTTCTTTAAGGCAGCAAGTTTTATACATGTTTTATAGTGAAAGCATGATATCGTATTGGCGTGACTACAAATTTAATCATTTAAAAATTACATTGTATTTTCTAATGTTACATTTAAATTTGGTGCCTATTTTATAACTCTCACTCTTTCAAAATTAACAATTATACTTATATTTGACATGCTTCTTAATAATTAGCATATGAATATTTTTGATTAGCCTACATTTAAATTTAACCAATATGAAAAAAGTATCCGAAGACCAATTCTAGTTTAAAGTAGACCTACGCACTATATTTATTAATTAAAAACACTTGTTTGTTTCAAATGTATTGTTAAAGTTAAAATGCATAAATACATAGCTTATTTTAGTCGTCAACCAATTAATAATTTTAGTTAAAAAAAACGTTATTCTCTTGTATTATTTTATAGCAGCAAGGTTTTTTCAGATAAAATAAGCTAGGGTTTTGTTTTACTCCATACTAATTGTATGAAATGTTTTAATTCTTGTGTCTGTGGTCATGTACCAATGCATTTTTTAAACCACTAGTTTGAGAGAATTTCGTTTGATATTTAACAAATTATGTATAAAACAAATTTTTAATAGATAAGAATATGCATTATCTAGTAGAATTAAATTTCAGTAATATGGATACAGTAAATTGTGAAAATAATTTAACCCAACTAGATTTGAAACTTTTTATTCAGTCATTTTTAAAAGTAATGGCATGACTATACCCTATCTACGATATGAGAGGTGCTGAGTCACAGCTATCAGAAGGTTCTTCATTGCGAACATTCGCTGAAAGTAACTAATGTCAACCTATTCAGAAAAACTATTATTATTGGATTAGTAAAACTTTTTTTTTTTTGCATCACCTCTTATTAACCGTTCAGGTTATACGCTTGTGTACTAATTACTCTAAAGTGTTAGGGATGAGTAAGGTTAAATTTAGAGGAATTGTAGCCATATTTGCGTGGAGGGATAGTATTAAACCATTTAGGAAAAAAATCCTCAGTACATACAACCGGGATCGATCCCCCGATTTTCCTGTCATTGGAGGCCTAGTCTATTGCTAGAGGGACGTCTTAGACCATGTGGTCACTGAAGCGAATAATAATTTTACCACTCGCTTCGATGTCCGTATGTCCTAAGGCGCTACACTTGCAATAAACTAGACTGCTAAAGATGGGGAGATCGGGGCTCGGCCCAGTCGGAAGTACTTAGGGTGGTTTTCCACTCTTCCTCCACGCAGATGCGTGTACATTTAATCTTAATTCACGCTTTCTAAGCCTTAACACATCAGTGTAATTATTACATTGGCGTATACCCCCAACGGGTAGTAATTCAAGGTAACATTATTTGTTTTTAATGTTACAATATTATCAATAAAAATTGTTATCAAACGAGTTTAATAATACTTTCCTAAAGTATATTATATAGTTGTTGTTTTCGTAACTTGTTGACAGAACAAAATATATCATCCCAACTTTTTTTTTGTGGTTGTGGCCACAAGAGATATTATAGTACATGAAATAATAAATATAAAAGTAGTATATTCACACTTTTATCTTGTTATAACTGGCCACCAAAATTAATAAATGAAAGAGACATAAAGAATACTAATTTCAAAATAAAACAATTTTATTTTCTAACCAGTGCATAAACACAACCAAAGAAGGTTTGTATTACGTCATCAACCGGTCTTGTTTATGAAGAGAACGCAGCATTTTAGTAGCTCTCATTTTTATAAGCATTTTTAAATGAACCACAGATGCTTCTTGTACAAAAACGAAATATCTAAATGGCTATTATCGTAGGCTCATGTTTAAATAATGTAAAAACTGTTAAAAGAGGGAAATGTCTGTTCTGAAAGTTTTGACCACCAAAATTAAAAACTTAACCTATTATGGTCTTGCAGATCATTTGGTTTGGCAAATGTTTACATGGTAACTTTTCCTATGTGTCACTCACCCCTCTCCTGCCATAGATAGGGTATATGTTATAACTTGCACATATATACAATATAATATCTACGGTCTCTAGTTCAGACCCATGTTATATCATTAAATAATTCTAAAACGTAATTTATTTATATTGTGTAATTGATTGTTTCAGATTTGTTTTATCTTTCTTAACTTCTCCCCTTATCCCAGGGCCACACTGGACAAGTGCTACCTTTTAAATGATGGTTTCAAGAGGCATGCTCGGCTTTGTTCTAAATACATTTCTTATCTGCCGTATAATAAGAAAACATTTATAGTAATCTAGAGTGATTTCAAATGTACAGTACTTTACATCAGAGCTTATTAAAAGCCTTAATTGCCTCAAGCAAAAATAGGTTGTGTATTTAATATTTAAATAAAATTACATAATGGATTTAACATTTGTATTGACAGTATAGGTTAATACACACACACATATATATATATATATATATATATATACAAATATATATATATATGCAAATATATATATATTTGTTATCATTTTTTATTCCCTTCTTATTTTTATATCAGCTCTTGTCTTCTATTACAATCTATGTCACATTAGCAACACTATCTTATTTATCAATTGTTCAATTTTATTTCTTCATATTGGTTACTTTATACATATTGTTTTTGATCATCCCACAAAAGGATTTTTTCATATAACACTTCAAAAATTCTCAAACTTTGCGATAGTATGGATTAAAATCAATCACAATTCTTACAAATAAGATCTTTATAAACGTGTTAATTCAAGTGATTATTTATTTAATATTTCTTTTATCATATTCTAGTTTCTCTTAACTATTTCCATTTCTAATATATAACGTTTTAAATTTATAATTTTACTAACATAATTTTATAAAATAATTCACAATTACATTGGTTTTCCTGAAGATGGTGTAACATCACCGAAACATGCCGTCGTCATAGAAGACTAAATCTTATATAAAATAAGGAGACGGAAATAAAAAGTTAAAAACCAAGAAGATATATAACCTTATCATTTAATACATTTCGTTTAATATTTTCTGGGACGTCTCAATATACTAATATTTTTAATGTTGGCTGGTTTGTAGTTAAGAGTTATCTTTGACTACAAAAATATTTGCAAACGAAGTAAACTTTGGTTATTTGATAAATGTTAATTTATTTTGACAAAATGAACTGAAAACAATATATAAAATATTATTATTACATTATTTTATTGTTATAGTACTATTTTTATATCAATTAATTTTAGGAAATTTATTAATATTTATGGAAAGTTACCCTTGCTTAATATCGGTATGCCATTTTACAAACAAATAAATTTTCTTTTAATTTTAACTCAACAGCGCTTTCAACGATTTGCATCATCTTCTTATAATATAATATTTGATTGCATAAAAATATTTTATAGCTATTTTAATTTTGTATAGAAAATTAATTATTGTGACAGTATTTTATGTACTTTTAAAATTAATTTTCATTTCCATCTGATCAAAATGGTTTCAATTTAATTTACTATAGTATCTTCTAATAAAGTAATATACTTAATCTTTGGCATTATGAACTTGAAAATTCATTGCCGCTCTTACAAAAGTACGCCACCTATCCTTAATTGAGATAGTTCTATCTAGTCCCCCTCATTACACCCTATTTCTTTCAGGTCAATCCTAATGTTATCTTCCCATCTGCATCAAGGTCTTCCCATTGGGTTTGCCAGTCAGTACCCTAAACAAGGTTCTAGAATCTCCAATTAGCGCTGCATGTCCTGCCCACCGTAATCTACAAGATATGACTACCCTAACAAAGTCTTGTAATGAGTGCAGGGTATGTAACTCATCGTTATGTAACCTCCTCTGTTCCCCAGTAGCCTTATCCATTTTTGGACCAAATGCCTTCCTATGCACCTTGTTTTCTAACACGCTACATTTGTTTTCGTCATGTAAACTAAGAAACTACATCAGTCAAACATACCTCAATTAGCTTGACAAGTTTTTTGAGTATCCCAACAAAGTAGTATAAAGATTTAAAATAGTAGATAATTCTAAAAATGTCCACTGAAGGCATGATTGATTGAAAAAAAATGCATTTTCACCTTATGACCATGAATATTTTACAAGATATAAAATACAAAAATACTTTTAACTTATTTTCCGTATTCTAATATCAATAAAGAAACATATTTTAAGAAGCAGTAAAATAAGACTTATGTATTATATGAACCTACGCTTTATTCAAACAGTTTTAAAAATGAATTGTCTCTAAGTTAAAATAAAATCTATCACTCCGATTCCAAGGTGAATCATGTTTCTATCTAGATTAATATCCTTACGACTACTAATAGGTATCTCTTTAGCTTTTTCAACTAATTAAAGATTATTTTTTCATCTGATTATATATTTTCGTAGCTATTCACTGGACTGTACTTTGTAAGCAGAGCTGGGCATGTCACTTGGCCATCATTTCCATCCTTGCCTCCATCCTGCCAAACACAGGAAAGCAAACAGATGGGAGAAAAACTTCACCAGTGACTCTTCATGTCTCTATTCCTCGGACGAACCTCGCTATTTTGGAGCTATTGGTAGCACTGTTATCGTCGTAATACATACCATTACCTAATAACAATTCCTCTTGGGCACTAATAACCCTCGTGTTTATGCGCCTTAAAAACCACATTAAAAACAATTCATTTAGTTGATGACCCTTAAAAATTCTACAGCAGTCTACAACGCCGATACTCCAAAATTTTGAACTCGTTCGAAGAAACGAGACTTTCACAAAACTGTTTGGACCCACCCAAAAGTCACAGAATCACAACGTTAGCACCAACATTGACATAATCATCCCGATTTTAATTTTTATCTTTCAGTGCCACCCAAAATCACGCCTTTCATTTTTGCCCGCGATTTAAACGTAGGCGACAGAACAAGTATACAGTGCGTGGTGGTGAACGGGGATTTGCCCTTGCACTTCTCGTGGGTCAAAGACAACAAAGGGAGCCTTACATCCACTACATCCACAACATCCACCGTCACATCCACAGAGCACATAACCTTGAGACAGTACGATGACTTCACCAGTGCGCTAAGCATAAGCCGCATCACCAGGGCACACAGTGGCGATTACACGTGCCGCGTCAGCAACGACGCTGCCACCGTCACACACACAGCACAACTGCGAGTGAACGGTAACACACGGCCCACCTGATGCCTCTCTCTCTCTTTATATCTCTATCTTTCCTTCCTGCTGTGGTTTCTTTGGTATGTAAACAAGGAGAGTTTGGCACCGCTGCAGGAATAGTCGGTAAGAGTGTCCGAGTGAATTAAGAGAGCACTGTTTTTACTCTAAGAGTACGTTGCATACATTCTATCAAGTCACACTGAACAAGTATAATAACTTGGTTGAAACTTAATGAAATTGTTAACCAATGTTGAATCTTGTCGTAAATTAAATATCATGAGAATGTAGAGATCATTTAGTTTGTACAATTCATTTCAAATTATCGGAAAATTGTCAGTAATCCAAATATAATATTGTTTCATGTACTGAAATCTTATTTCATTACAGATTTATGCAATTAATTCTCGATGATAAAGATATAACGGACTCCTAAATGATTGTTGTTGATTTGAGTTTCTAGTAGGGGTGCCTCGCCCTCATCAGGTCCAGAGAGGACTGGCAGGAAACGAACCGTTCGCCGCCCTCCTCTCTGGCACCAACACTTGTCCTGTTCTTGGTGTTTCTATCCATAAAGTAGTTGAAACGTGTGTGGCAGTTGTGTGCCTGATATTTTTGACGCAGTTCGGGGGTTTGTGTTTATTTTGCATCTTTCAGTCCCTCCTCGGATCTCTCCCTTTTATTTTGAGAAAGGTGTTACCGAGGGAATGCGCACTCAGCTTATGTGTACTGCCAGTCAAGGCGATCGACCCTTTAACATCACGTGGCGGAAAGACGACCGTAACCTTGGACCTGCCGCCGATGAGTGGATTAACGTTAGCGACTATGCGCCCTTTTCTAGCATTCTGACCATTAATAGTGTAACGTCTAGTCATAGCGGCAACTTCACTTGCGTCGTGGACAACCAAGCCGGCACGGCAGAATATACGGCTCACCTCTCAGTCATGGGTAATGTACCATATTTCATTCTACCCTTACCGGTTGATCCTTAATCTTAATCTTTGCTATTAGACACTAAACACATCTCAATTACTTCTCGAACGATGAAGATTATGTAAGGACAGAAGTTAAACCTGATTTGAAGAACTCTATTGAAAATTAATCATAATTATGAGTGTGACTATAAAACCATCATAAAATTATTAGGATCAATAGGAAAAAAAATCTGATGTAGTGTTTACTCGTGAAGAAGATAAATCCATAAGATAAGACATTTGAGGTACATATGGGACATAAAGGCAACACATACATGGAGATAAAGGTACGTCACGTATGAACTAAAGAAAGTCTGTGTCATCAATATAAGTAAAGAATCGGATATTATTCTCTATGTTATGTTGAATATATATCTACCATTAATAATATAATGGTGATCAACATCAGATCTATTATGCATCCAGTGACAAACCCTATTCAACTACCCAGTGTGAAATATCTAGATAATATTATATAAGTACCGTAGGTAAAAAGATTATTTTATATTTTATTTGTAAGAAAACAGATTACAGGTCACACTATAGGGCCATTCATGATTGTTAAAGTTACTTCCGGAAACTTGATAGTTCTGTTTTCGTCCAGTAATACATTTTCTCTCCGCCAATACACACCCTTATTTCTTATAATATTTTTTGCAACCATTAATAGGGTGAATTTGTTTTAAAAATAATTGTTAACGCCTTTAAAGTAAGCTTACTTACATGCCATGCACAACACTAAAGCCATTTTCATTATTGAAGAATTTTGAATGCACATAATAAAATAGATTTGCAGATTATCCTTCCACAAATATCCAAATTGGAATAAAATCTCAAATTTAGTCTTCCTTATCATTCTTTAGACACCTGTATTGTAGGAAGGTGTGTTACTTTGCATGACTTGAATTAATTGTTTTAAGTCAAATTTTAATACAGTGATGGACTATCACAATAAAAATAAGTATGATCAAACTGTTCAGTATGAATTTATAAAAAACATACAGTATAAAACATAAACACTTAAAATACAATCAAGCAAATGAGCGGTGTGATATTTATTTTGTAAATATTTCAATGATGGTATTCAAGAAAATTTTGTAAACCTGTAATATTAGTCAAGTGATCAATTATATATATATATATATATAAAATCATTTGTAAAAAAGAATATTAGAAATTAAGATGAGCTAGGTATAGTCCTGTTCCACAGAAAACAATATGATAAAATGCTCTTAGTAATATAATTAGCACACTCTAAAGCCAAGTCCACACTCTTATCAGATCTTATTATCCTATCCCAGATGCGTATCTTGAACGCGTCAGTTTGGACAGGACCCTGTATCCTTGAATGAAGACATGAGGGCGTTATGTAGCTGCGTCTTACCTCTGGTCGGTTTTTCATTGTCGCATCAAAGGGTGAGGGAGGATACAACATAGTGTTGACGGGATCCGAACCAAACACTGTCAAGAGTCAGGAACAAACGAATAAGGGGAATTATGAGTTGAATCAATGATCGCAACGTAAAGAGAATTTGATCACCCGAAATTTGGTCAAGACCGTATTTATGTATATCGTCATCCGCTATAGACATGACGGGGATACGATACAAGGATATGATACAAGTGTTGACCCGACTTTGTACTCTATTAAATATATACAGTTTATATATATATATATATATACAGTTTATATATATATATATATATATATAATTTATTCCCAAGAAATGTTGGTGTAACATTGGTAAGTAAAAATTTTGTTTGGTGTTTCTTGTTCTATACAAAGCATGTGCATGCAACCTATGATCTTTGAATGCGATCATTTGACAAACAAGACATACATATATATTTATCTGATATACACAAGTCCTTAGATCGCTTTTTAACAATACAATTACTCAGACAAAATTAATTTCAAACCAGATTTAAATAAAGTTCAAAAATAATGTAGGCCTATAATATTATATAATCAACTTAATATTAGTTTAAGGGTAATTTTACATGAATGATTTTAATTTATTGTAGTGAAGTTGATTTAAATCGGAAAAATATTTTCATCACTAGCATAGAAATTTAGAATAATGTAAATTGTTGTTGGTTTTAAATTAAATACAAATGGGTTTTTAGTATGTTTTAAGGTAAATTGAATATTCATTTGATACTAAAATTGGACTGTTAAACTTGCCCTGTTTTATATTTGGCCTCTGGGTGGACAAGTGTCATTCGCGCTATACATTATCAACTGTCCTCGTTTTCCACGTATTACACTGCATGTGGGATATCCACATATTTACACTAATGTGGTAGAGATGAGGAAGGTAGGATAGTACCGTGCTCCACGTCTTACTACCTATCCGGGATATCCACATATTTACACTAATGGGGTAGAGATGATGAAGGTAGAATAGTACCGTGCTCCACGTCTTACTACCCGTCCAGGATATCCACATATTTACACTAATGGGGTAGAGATGAGGAAGGTAGAATAGTACCGTGCTCCACGTCTTACTACCCGTCCAGGATATCCACATATTTACACTAATGGGGTAGAGATGAGTTAGGTAGAATAGTACCGTGCTACACGTCTTACTACCCGTCCAGGATATCCACATATTTACACTAATGTGATAGAGATGAGGATGGTAGAAAGGTATTTTAACAAGCTTATATCAAATTATAAATTTCCTCGGATACTGCCCCGGATAAAACCCAGAACCCTTATTTTCTGTCGATCTCTCTAACACTCAGCTATGGGTACAAGCTTAACTTATATTGTTTTTTATTTTAATGTAGATCAATTTTTTTAATGTTTTTGTAAAGAGGAACGAACATTTTTTGTAAATCCATTATTAAAAACTTTCTTCGTGTTTCAGTGCCTCCCCGTTGGGTTGTAGAGCCTTCAGATCAAAGTGTTGTTCTAGGAAATAACATAATCCTACAATGCCAAGTTGATGGATTTCCTGAGCCTTCAATTACATGGAAACAAGGCATAGGTAGGTAGGTAAGACAGTGAGCAGAGTTTAGATAACTCAGTAATTATATTGAAAATAAATAGCATTAGAGTTTGTTATTCGAATAACTATAGTGGAAAAATTATCAAATGCATAAGACTTAATTATTTTAATATAATGATATATGTGTATTTATTTTGAATAAAATTTGACACCCACTCCGGTGGATGCATTGACTAACGTGCTACTCTCGCAGTAGAATAGACCACCAATGACGGGGAGATCGAGGTTCGAATCTCTGTCGGGTGTACTCAGGGTGGGATTTCCAAAATGAGTTTCCATTCTCTTTATCCATACAAATGTGGGTACACTTCCTCTAAAGATAAGCTTCCTAATTCTAAAACCATTAGAGTAGTCAACACATACAGATGGTGAATGTTTCTTTAATAATCCATCATATATCATAGTAAGAATAATATATTTGCTGAATGTTTTTCCAGGTCGTGAACCTGGAGAATACCGTGAGTTGGACTATCATGGTCAACGCATTCAAACCATGGTGAATGGCTCTTTAATCATCCCTCACGTTTCGGAAGAACATGAAGGTTATTTTCTCTGCCAAGCTAGCAATGGCATAGGACCTGGTCTAAGCAAAGTAATCAAATTAACAGTTTATGGTAAGCTGTATTCTTATTTTGATTGGTATGAAATACCTACCATATATGTTCACTTATTAGTTTGTATATATTAATCCATATGTATCACAAACTGATACGAGATGCGTGTCTACAAAATCAGTCCTGATACTGAAATCAATTCAAGTTGAATGAAAAATGATATCCTGGATATGGAAATCAAACTTTGTTTCTTTGTCTTTCCTCGCTTAGTATAGCAACCATGACAACTTTTCACTAATTGTTATATTGATTCTAATTTTGTTAACTGGTGAGAATATCAACCACTATTAAATAAATTTTATTGGCAGCATAAAAGCTAAAATCAAATGGTACAAATGACGATGGCTTGGCTACACACTCTGGAAAGATCAGTATAACGTCTCAAGAGAAGTTTTGGGACTGAAAACCACAAGGACACAGGTGTCGGGGCAGACCAAGGATGACTTGGTGGAGGATCGTCGATAAAGAAGGCAGAGAACTTGGAAAGTAATGAGACTAACTCAAAAGTATGGCAGAAAATAGTATTTAATGGCAGAGCCTTGTTGCGGCCTTATGCTCCACGTAAGGATTTGAAGAAATGTACATGAAAGCCAAAGATGAGTCGCTGTCGTTATGATTCAAGATAACTTTGAGTGGCCGATACTTTATTAAGTTTATACTCAATACTTACTAGTAGTGAACAGTTTTCCCATATTCAAGATAATAAATTATGGCTTAGTGCTTGAGTATTGGTGCGCAAATACAAAAGATCCCGTCCATGTCCAAGTTGTCATTCTTCACTGAATTTAATTTATATGGCATATTTAAAAGGGTAAATTTTAAAATAACCCATTTGCATTTTTTTAAATCTGCAATACTAATGCAAGCTATTTTATTTTGTCAGCGGGCCCACGCTTCAAAGTCCGGTCCAGACAAGAAACTGCTCGGAAAGGAGAACTAGTTCACCTTCGATGTGAAGCTGAGGGAGACCCTCCGATGGAAATCATGTGGAAAGCAAAAGGAAGCCGCATAGATCCTGGCTTTGACATCAGGTTTCCTTACAACTATCATTATGGCCTTAAATGCATAGAGTTTTACTTAAAAAGACTAAAACCTTAATAATTCCCTCTTTAGTTTAATCCTAAAATATAAATAAAAAATAATTATTAGTTAAATGGGCCAATCAAATATGTTTCAGAGTTTTAAATGCTAAGACCTGAAATTTCATCTCACGTTTTATACCTTTTGACTGTTAAAGAAGCAGGGCCCTTCCCAAATCAAGTCTTGGGGGTAATGTCTACGGCCCCGCAGCTTTAAGGTTAGGATAAACCCATGCAAGTATTTTTTTTTTTCCTAAAGTATTTAAAAAATCTTGTGTCAAGGATATCTCGGTTTTCTTTTAAAAACATTCTTATATACACAATATAGGTCTGGGAAGAATCTTTTAAAACCAAATATTTCAAAATAACTTGAGTTTTTTTTAAAAAGTACTATAAAATAACCCTCCCCCGGTCTAGCAATTCTTAGTCTAGTTTGAAAGTAAATACAGTATATAAAAATATTCTACAAGGTGGATATAGGCTCTATAAATGTGGATAGTAATTTAGTAATGTATGCTATGTTTCCCTACCAACATATCCCATAAATTAACCACCAGCCATTAACTATTTATATAACTTATACTCCTTCCTCTTCAAAAGTAGCTATCATATATGTCCAAGTGATTTCTCTATGTATTTCACTGCTGAGTAGTTTCAACGGGAGATTTAACTTATAGAGAATTGACTGCTAATAAGACAGTAATGAAAAGACACTTAGTAGATGGCTGAAATAGCATTTCCCAAACCAAAGACTAGTTCTGGCTGAGAGTTTGAAAAAAAAAAAGTGTGTATACTGTTCCTCGTTGCTAGCTATACCAGCGCCAGAGGCCGAGTGTCGCTTGTCCTGGCCTCTGGTGTAGCACATCCTAACTACAAGTATCATCAGAGCACTCTCAAAACTAAATACAAATGTACTGTGAAGCATAACATATATCTAATGTTAGGTTCCATAATTTATAAAACACAGTATGAAAGACGTATTGAGTCTAACTTTTTTTATCACTTTCTTGACATAAAAACTGTCAGTTGAGAACAAGACATTCTTACTAGATTTCCCCGACCTCAAGGTGCAGTTTTTTAAGGTAATGAAAGATACCTTGGCAGATCTTTTACTATCAAGGGAAATCGACAAAGTGGGGTGGACCCTCCAATGGGGTTACGAGGGTAACAGGAGATCTCATGACTTCTATCAGAGGAACACTCGTGGTCAATCCATCAACCAGTATGGACGTGTGATAGATTCACACGGCCAAAGGGTATGAAAGTGGAATAGTCACTATAACTCAATTTTCATTATCAATAGTAATTCTTTAAATGTTAACAATAATTAAATTAATAAATAAATAAACTAAAATTATTTATGATATTTATTTTAAATCAAAACTATTATAACCCTTGTTAGGGAATGTAAAATTACCTGGCACCCGAACACAGTGTATCAAAATCTAACGCCGATTTGTCTTTAAGGCTTGATTCACACGTTCGCCGAAAATAGAGAGCAGAGTCTGCTTGAACAGTGCAGCAATTCTTACGCTGTATGTTTACCCATGATGAATTGCAACGCAAACTTCAAACAACTGATTATTAACATATTTTATTTTCTAGTGGATAAATATAATTTAAACCATTGTTACAATGGATGTTTTCATATTATAACGCTGTGTCGTGAAACAATCAAACACATCGATACACAGACTTTACATTAACGGGTTATTTCAAATCTTCTCACAAAAGCCAAAGAAGCTGTCTGCTCGCTTCTAGCTCTTCAGCGCATGCGCGCTGATTTGAGGTGGTAGGTTCTGATATTTTATTGGTTTTCCCGTGCCGGGGATCTCAAGCAGAGCGGACGAAGTAGAGATTAGTAGAACTTTAGCAGAACAGCTCGCACCGATGAGGAGGAAGTCTTGTGATTGGTTGTAGAGCTCTTCACGTGACCCTGTTTCTGTTCTGGGCTTGTTTTACGGCGAACGTGTGAATGCACAGTAACGCATGAGAATAAAAAGCAATCAGGTTGTATATTAAGCCGGTGAGGATCTGAACCAAGGACGTCCAGGGTTGATACGACGCATGCCATTAGGAAGTGCATCTGAGTGATACACTAGGAATGTCAGTATTCTGGTCCACAGGTACTTGGTGAAAGTAACTTCCTTGCCTCACGGAGTGTTGTCTGAACTGAGCATTGTGGAGGCATCCCATTTGGATCGTGGAGAATACACGTGTATTGCAAGCAATGCCTTTGGTCAAGACCACACAAACATCCAACTTCTGGTCCAAGGTTGGTTTTATCATTTGGTATTACTTTAAACTACTTTGCTGAAGCAGTATTATTTTAACTATTTGATATTTTAAATACAGATAAAAGCTCGATTTCTCAGAATAAAGTATGAGTTGTACTGGATAGAACTAGCTCAAGATATGAATAGGGTGAAATGAGGTGGACTGGATATAACTAGCTCAAGATTGGGATAGGGTTTAATGAGGTCGACTGGACATAACTAGCTCAAAATAGGGATAGGGTGTAATGGGGTAAACTGGATAGAACTAGCTCAAGATAGGGATAGAGTGTAATGAGGTGGATTGGATATAACTAGCTCAAGATTGGAATAGGATGTAATGATATGGGCTTGATATAACTAGCTCAAGATAGGGCTAGCGTGTAATGAGCTGGACTGAATATAACTAGCTAAAGATAGGGATAGGGTGTAATGAGGTGGTGGACTGGATAAAACTAGCTCAAGATAGGGATAGGTTGTAATGAGGTGGACTGGATAAAACTAACTCAAGGTAGGTGGAATACTTTTTAAGTGCGGCAATTAACTTTCGAGTTCTTAGTGCCATAGCGTAAGTAGGATAAGATCAGTTATATTTGAGAAAGGAATCTGAATATATCCTTTTATAAATCCTATAACATAGTTGAAAAGATTTCGTTTCCAATAATCTAGGCTCAGTGAAATATTTTGTTTGGCAAAATTTTTTTAAAAGCATTAATATAAATCACACTAAATCAAAATACTTTAAGAATTTTTTAGAATACTACATCCATGCTTATAACATAACTATTAATTATTTGTCTTACTATCGATACATTTATCATGGTGCAATTTATCAATAATAAAGAGGTATTCCTCTTTCAAGATAGCTTTGTGTCTGTGTTCTAAAAATGGATTAAAAAGATTGTGTTAATAGCATTTTTTTTTAGTGTCGCGTCTAGCTACCCGCTTGGGTTATACGCTTGTGTACTAATTGCTATATTGGTTTTATGGATTAGATATGCTATAGTTATAAGAAGTGTATCCGCATTTTATTGGAAGGAAGGGAAAAACCAGTTTGTAAAAAAACCTTAGTACACCCAATCGAGATTAAAACCTCGACATCCCTGTCATCGGTAGTCTTGTCTGCTGCGAGAGTAGTGCCTTAGACCACGCGGCCACCGAAGTGGATTAATCGCCTGCTGTATTCCCAGATAATTAAGTGGGTATTTTCTTGTTGTTTTTCAGAGCCCCCCATCTTCCCTCGCAACCTGCAAGTAGCTGAACAAACAAGCCGATCAATCCAACTGACGTGGTCACCAAGTTTAGGAGATTCTCCTGTCACGTCTTACATTCTCCAATACAAAGAGGCCAGAGGTAGGTATTTTACAAGAACTAAATAGATAAAGCTTGTTAAAGAGTAAATTAGGATATTCCTAAGATATCTGCTTGTTTCTACTATTCTGATAAATAGCATTACCAACTAGTAAACATTCAAATGTGAAAATGTAATTCTAGTAATTTATTGTTCATTAAATCAAACATTGAGAAGAGGATATAAGAACAAGGCCTACAAACTTACCAGAAACCTGTAGGCCTCAAAATTCACAATTTAAAACCTAAAAAAACAAATAGTTATGTAATTTTCAGAATACATCAGTCCCCTTCTCCAGCAGAGGAGAGTAAAACACAGACTGGACTATGGCAGCATGGCTATAGGCAATTCATTGTCACTTAGATACTGTTGTTGTCTGTTTCTTGATTCAAAAAGATGTTTAGGCTTAGATTTTTAAATTAAACAATGAAAGGAGGAATTAAGGGCAAGGTCTACACATTTACCAGAAAAAATGTTGTTAAATATTGAAAGGAGGCTAGAAAGGCAAGGATACTTATCAGAAAAATGTAGTTCACAATTAAAACAGAGCCAAACACATAATCACGCCAAACATAAACCTAAGCCAAAACTATTTTTTTTGTGAATCAAGAAACAGGCAACAACAGTATCTAAGTGACCATATCCATGCTGCCATAATCAGTCTATGGTTTACTCTCTTCTGCTAAAGAAGGGGATTGATGTACTCCGAAAATTACATAATTATGTGTTTTGTTGTGTTTTAGTTGAGAACTTTGAGGCCTACAATTTTCTGGTGTGTATTTAGGCCTTGCCCTTCTATCCACCTTTCAATGTTTAATTTACTATAGCTGTTTGGTGCCATTTTTCCATTATTCTTTAGATGTTATTATTATTAGGTGCTCTGTCTTATAACAAGTCCATTCCTTTTGTCAGTGAACTTAGACCACCAATGCACCCTGTCCTCTGCCTCCTCCTTGAGTTCCTAGAATTTCCTTCTTAAATTATAGTCATCTAATATTTGAATCCTCCTTCTTTCTAAGCTCCTCTTTCCCTCAAACTTGCCTTCTATGACGTCATGCAGAAGACAATTCCTCCTAAGGACGTACATGATCCAGTTTGCTTTGCACCGAAGAATAACTTCCAAATGGCTCTCTTCTCACTCACTCTTCTTAGGACTTGTTCATTTGTCACCCTGTCTGTCCACCTAGTTAATCTGTGATGTGATGACTAAATTCCTTTTAAATTACAAGACCAGCAATTTTCTGAATAAATAGGATGAATATAGTTCACAATCATTCTACGTCACAGATTTTAATCAATGAAATTATGTAAATATGAACTGCCTTATCATGAATTAATCTATTAAACTGCCAATAAGTGTCCACTTTAAATCGAATACTTAAGCTACTTGCCATTATTTGCGGTGGTAGGCCTGTTCTTGAGATTTATTCGCAGAACAAACGCCCTATAAAAGTCTTGTCTAAGCTTTTGGTTGAGTTGAAATTTAAAATAAATACATCTGATTGGATAACATGCTTTGTACTTTTAGATGTTTGGCATGAGCACAACCCCCAGAAAGTGGTGAGTGGTGACAGGACGTTCCTCATTGTGCAGGGGTTGAAACCTGCAACCTTGTACCACTTCCGTCTCTATGCAGAAAACCAGCTGGGAACCAGTGCACCAAGCGACGTACTCCACGTATGTTTATGTGATGTTATTTATAAGTGTATCTATTTTGATTGTCACTCAAAGTTCCTTATGTATAAAATAATATTAGGCATCTGCGCTTCATCACTCGTAGCCCAGTAGTGGAAAGATTAGCCAGTACTAATGTACCGTTGTCCAGGAGACGTCCGAATGTACTAATCGTACATTCTTTCCATGGAGACTCTTTCTATGTTATTATGAGATGAGGGGATGGTGATAGTGAGTATGAGGGTGATAGAGAGTATGAGAGTGATAGTGAGTATGAGGTTGATAGTATGAGGGTGTGGAACCAGTGGAAACACTTAAACCTAACTTAAGCCTAATTAACCAAACCCTAGTGACCATTGAGGTAATTTCCCTTTTGTAAAAAGTACTCAAGGTACCATCTGGGAATCTAACTTGGAACCCTTAGGTTTGTAGCCAGGTGAACTGACCACTACACCACGGGGCCGATTAGTGCATGAAGTGAGTAAATATGATTTCAACTATTTAATCTAAGGGACTAGAATGAAAATGGTATATTCTATCATATCTGATTTTATCAAAACTAGATGGTATAAGCTAGTGGTACACCCTGTTTAATCTGAAAGTTAGTAAAAACACATGGATCAAGAGTAAATGGCAATGTTTACCTGTAAAGTTGGTCACAATGGAATGAATTTACTGTGCTGGGAAGGGTGGGTTTTTAATCTCGTTAAATTCTCTTTGAACGTGCTAGCAGTTAATTAGTTTTATAACATGCATTACACCTACAACACAAAACGAGCTTAAAAATCTTTAACTTTCTTCAAAAGTGACTAAATGTTTTTTAAAGAAATCTTGGTAGTTATTGAGGAATAAAACAAAAATATATTAGGGCCACTAATAATATTTTGAGGCTGTTTGAACTCCCAAAATACCCCCTTCTCGATACAGTCCTTCCCATTGGATTAAGTTATAGATAGAAATTACTACCTAGTGTCAGCCTGACGCCCTAGAATGTGTGACTAACGATAAGAATTCCTCTACACTAAATCACTGTTGAACTAAATAAATAATCGCATGGTAGAATATTAATTCTATACGTAGTTACTTTATCTATGGCATTAGGAACTCGAAGGTTCATTGCTGCACTTAACAAAAGTAAACCACGTATCTCTTTCTTGAGCTAATTATATTCAGTCCACCTCAATACACCATATCTCTTTCTTGAGCTAGTTATATCCAGTCCACCTCAATACACCATATCTCTGTCTTGAGCTAGTTATATCCAGTCCACCTCATTACGCCCTATCCTTATGTTGTGTAAGTTCTATCCAGTCTACCTCATTACACTCAATCTCTTTCAGGTCCATTCTAATGTTATCCTCTCATCTTTGCCCGAGTCTTCCCAATGGTCTCTTCCCGTTAGGTTTTCCAGTCAATATCTTGAATACATTTCTAGATTTTCCCATTCGCGCTGCATGTCCTACCCACTGTAACCTGAGAGATTTTACAACCCTAACAATGTCTGGTGATAACTCATTGTTATGTAAACTCCTCCAATCACTATTCATCCCTTTTTGGACAAAATATATTCCTAGGTTCTTTGTTTTTAACACCCAAAATGTATTTTAATCATGTAAGGTATTTCATAACCATAGAAAACAACTGGTAAAATTATTGTTTTGTATATTCTGAGTTTTACATTCCTTGACAGCAGGTGAAATGTTAACAATTTACTGACCTAATAATATCATACATTTACTGACTGTACTCTAGACTAATTTGTTGACATTTTTATACCAAAATTGTCTTAAAATGTTAAGGTCCTTGGCCCTGTCGAGTGCAAGTCTAAAACCTATTTTGTGGGGTGGTGGGTTGGGAGGGTGAAAGGGGTGGCGTGGCTTCACAACCGACCAAAATATCCTTCCACGCCAACAAGAACAGATGGATCACGGAAGACGTAGATCGCGCTATCTACCGGACAGGTCTTGCGGAAAAATCATTCATTTGGAAATATCAGTTTTCTTGAGAACGAGTGAAATTTTTATAGTAATATTTTCAACACCTCTCATATCTCATATCAATGTTTATTATGTGTTACATTTTCTTATTTTTTGTTATGCAGCCAGCAGTTTTCTATTGAAAAAGTGTATAGATTATTGATATTTGATCACTGTGAAAATGATAGAGGAAGTGTGTATATAAAAATTACAACTTAATCAACATGCTTCTATTCTTGAACAAACCGTTTCCAAAAAGAAAATGGCAAAACAATAGAAAATTCTTGAAGATAACCGTTTGTTCCCATGGCTCTGCATTTCCACCTCAAATGAAAAGGGCCAATCACCTTAAATCACATAGAATAAACCCTATGCATGACTTATTTGGTGCTGACTGACAGTTCACAGCTGACAGCTGACGGCTTTGAAACGTTACAAGACCAAATTATTAATCCCTACGTTGAACCATATGATCTACAAAAAACATGTGTTTAACAGCTGTAAATTCTGACAGTCAAAATGTAGGTATATACCTAAATGTTGAGTGTCAGAAGTGAGCTGTGAGCTGTCAGTCAGCACCAAAGAAGCCATGGAGCTACTGTAGTTATAAAATGTATGTTTTGGTATAAATGGTAAAATGTACGGTAATTGTGTTGATATAGTGGTGGAGGTAATGTGTATGTTTTCTCTGCACAGGGGATTACGGAGAGTGAGGTGCCTTCTGGACCACCTCTTCAAGTGAATGTTGAACCAATGAGTTCAACCCAACTTCGTATTACGTGGCACCCTCCAGAACGAGAACTTTGGAATGGAGATCTGCTTGGTTACAATATTGGCTACCGGAAGTTAGGGTCAGTCAATTTATATTGATCCGTCTATTAAATGTTTTGATTTTTTTTAGTACTGTGTCTTATCGCCTGTTTGAGTTATACGCTTATGTAGTTTTTTTACATCCATTGCTGTTTCAAGCCTGTGGTCTGGGTCTGTTTTTTATTCAAGCCATATATTTTCCCCTAAAGGTTTGCTAGGCCTGTTGTAGCTTCATATGACTTAATCTAGCCTAAGACTAGGACAGTCACAACATCCAGCCCCCAGCCGTTAATTCACTACACTAACGGTTTTAGGAATTAGGAAAATTTTATTTAGTGGAAGTGTACCCGCATTTGTGGGGAAGGAGAGTGGAAAATCATTTTGGTAAAAACTTCCAAAAGAACACAAGACCTAGATTCGAACCTCGATCTCCCCATCACTGACAGTCTATTCTACTGCGATAGTAGAGCCTTTTACCATGCGGCCACTGAAGTGGGTTTTTGGTGAATTAGAGTGGCTAAATTTGAAATCGGCAGTTACGAAATGTGTTCACGCAACCTCAAAATATTATGTTGGATCACTCTTAACATTCATTTTTCTTATTTTTTTCACGCTCAATAAGTCTTACTACCCGTCCAGACTATTTAAATTTGATTTACACTAATGGGTAGAGATGAGGAAGGTAGAATTGTACCGTTCTCCACGTCTTACTACCCATCCAGAATATCCACATATTTACACTAATGTGGTAGAGATGAGGAAGGTAAAATAGTACCATGCTACACGTCTTACTACCCGTCCAAGATATCCACATATTTACACTAATGTGGTAGGGATGAGGAAGGTAGAATAGTACCGTGCTCCACGTCTTACTACCTGTCCAAGATACGTCTTACTACCTGTCCGGGATATCTACATATTTACACTAATGGGGTAGAGATGAGGAAGGTAGAATATTACCGTGCTCCACGTCTTACTACTTGTCCGGGATATCCACATATTTACACTAATGTGGTATAGATGAGGATGGTAGAATAGTACCGTGCTCCACGGCTTACTACCCGTCCAGAATATCCACATATTTACACTAATGGGGTAGATATGAGGAAGGTAGAATATTACCGTGCTACACTTCTTACTACCCATCCAGGATATCCACATATTTACACTAATGGGGTAATGATGAGTAAAGTGTATTGGTATCATGTTTCCTGTCTTACAAACTGCCTGGAATCAATGCTTACTTCAGGTATATTAAGGTAAAATTGAGGTAAAATGTACCCTTATTTGCGTATCTCCCATTCATTATAAAACCATACCAAACAAGACTGGCACCTTAGTTCATGTGCCCACTGACAAGGTTCTTAACAGTGATTGCAAAAATAATATTATAACATTAACAACTTACATTATTATTATTTTGTTTTATGTTAAAGGGCTCGATAACTTCTAAGAAAGAATTTTAGTAATAGATGCACCCACATTAGCTTAAATAACAATAAGAGAAATTAGTGAAAAACTACAGGACATATATAAAATTAATCCACCTTACACCCTCTCGAGATTATAGCCCCCAAACTCCCCATCAATAGCGACCAAGTGTAATTCGATCTAAACACTTTAGACCAAGGTCGTAACCAGGGGGTTAGGGGGTTTGGAGGGTTCACCCCCCGAAATTATATGAACAAAATATATATGGCTTTATTTATGGTTCAAACAATATTAAAGTTAAGATACAAGTACAAATTAGGGGGCTGTGCTACCATAAAAAGCACTTCAGAGAGCTTCTAGAGGTGTTTAATAATTGTAATGTTTCCTAGCCTACGGCAGTTATCGGGTTATGTTGCTATATAAAACACTTCAGAGAGCTTCTAGAACTGTTTGTCATTTAGAATGTTTTCTAGCCTCGGGCAATTGGGGTATGTGCCCACCAAACCACCCCTGAAATTATTGGCTGGCTATGGCTTTGCCTTAGACAACCTGGCCATCACTTCCACTACAAAAATTTTGAAATTCTTTATTACTAAAATCTTAACAAATGTATTATATTATGCATTTAGGAACGTTTCAAGGAGACATGTTCAATATGGTGTTTTAAACAAAATTATTATTAACTGTACTATCTTACGACAGATCCATTTCTTTTGTCTGTGAATTTAGACCGATAAACACCCTGTCCTCTGCCTCCTCCTTCAGCTCCCAGAATTTTCTTCTTTCTTTCAAGTAATCCAATATTTGAATCCTTCTTCTTCCTAAGATTCTCTTTCCCTCTACCTTCCCTTCCATGATGTCATGCAGAATACAGTTCCTCCGAGGATGTGTTTGATCCAATAAAGAACACTAAAGAAGTGTTGAATGCTTAGGGTGAATTGTAAGATCAGGCTCATAACTTGATATGGGAGATCGTTACACAAACTAAAGGAGCCTCTAAAATTTCTAATAAGGAAAAAGTTCTAAAATGTTAGCCTTGATAGATTAACATTTATACGCCCACTCAAATTAAATGTATTGGTTCATCACTTCATATACAGATCATAATTGCCGGGAAAAAAACCCATTAATTCTCTTTTCAGAACTGACAAAGACACTTACAACTGGACACGGGTGGCTGTGGCTGGTGAAACAATGGGCGATTTCCGTCTGACGGGTCTTGACAAATTCGCCCAATACAGCATCATCCTGGAGGCATTCAACACAAAAGGGGATGGACCCCCGTCAGATCAGATCATCGCCCAAACTCTTGAGGATGGTAAGTCCAACAAGATATTTATTGAAAAATATTTGGCAGTGACTAGGTAACTTTATGAAATGCTATATTAGATAGTATAATAACTGACTCAAGATGAAGTTAACTCTTTAAAATGGTATAACAGACATTATAAAACCTAACTCAATTAGGAGGTAACTTTAAGGTTGGGACCCGCCTCGGTGGCGTAGTTGGCTAACGCGCTAGTCGTGTTGAGCTCTACCGCCGAGGACGGGGAGATCGAGGTTCGAATCTCGGTCGGGTGAACTGGCGGTGGTTTTTCCTAAATGGTTTTCCACTCTCCCTCCACGCAAATGCGGGTATGCTTCCTCTAAATTCAACCCTTCCAATTCCTAATCCATTAGCGTAATTAGTACTTAAGCGTATAACCCGAATGGGTAGTAAGACTCGGTGCTAAATATTAATTATTAATTTAAGGTTGGAATGTAGGAGACGCGATAAAAGGTCAGTGTTTTTGCAATTTTTATAGCAAAACTTTTTTCTTTTTTTTCAAAATAAATCAACTATTCCTCCAGTACAGAGTTTAATTTTCTTCACCTTATGATGTCAACAAAAACTATTGAATTTCTGTTAGGGATGTCCTGAAATTTCATGACAACTTTTTCTATTCACTTAAAAAGTTTGTCATCTAATACCGCTATGCTGATAACAGATGTCCAACAACTGTTTACATCATCATGTGAAGAAAATTAAATTCTGTACTGGAGCAATATTTGATTTATTTTGGCCAAAAAATTTTCCTATAAAAATTGCAAAATTACTGGCCTTTTCTCACGTTTTCTGCATCATCACCTCAACAAATTATTTATCAGAAACAATTATATCAGCTACTGATCAGTGATCAATATTAAATGATAAATCAGAAATCAAAATAAAAGTGTACACAATAAAAGAGTATACCTATGACTATGACAGCCACGAGCCACATTTAGTGAGAGTATCTCAAAGGATATACGTCAGGATTATATGGAAAGAGGTTATAATAGCTACAGTAAAACTATAATTAACTAAACAGCTCTTTGCCCTTGAGGAACTCAAAAGTTCATGACCACCAGAACGTAAGATCTCCATTCAACCCTATCCTGAGTCACCTCTGTCCAATCCCTAAACTGACACCACAACCTCCTTCAAATACATTTTCACATTATCCTCTCATCGACGTCTGGTCCTACCAAGGGGTCTTGTATCTTCAGGTTCCCCAACTAAAATGCTCATACGTGCCTCATTACTACCCCTTCTTAGCATGAGTACCTTAATTATTCTTAATATATTTGCGGCTGCTTTCAAAACATGAAGTTCTTCAATATGTAACTTTCTCCATTCTTCTGTGTGTTCATCCTTCTTAGGCCAAAATATATTTCTCAGTATTTTGTTCTCAAAAACTCTCAATTTATTCTCTTGTTACAGAGTAAGTGACCACGCTTCACATCCATAAGAACAATGGGTAGACTTTTTTTTTTTTACGTTCGCAATTCGATATTTAGAAACAGAAGACAAGATGACAATGACTTACACACTAAATAATAACTAACCATATTTTACCTCCTCTTGTATTACATTTCTATAAGTTAGCACAGCGAAACTCACACGTGGAAAATTGCCTCCATTAAACAAACCCTACAATGAAACCCCAATAACATTATCTACTGTAACCAAGTGCCAATTGCGAATCAAAGGCCTTTGTATGTTCGACCACCACTGTGGACCATATTACTACTCCATCACAGCTTCAATAACATGTGAGGAATGGGAGGCTTTTTATTAAAATATTCCTGTTGGTATTTAAAAAGTTAAATCCTTTTTTGATATTTGTCCCAGAATGGTGTTGGTTATGTTGTAGTGCCTTCAGCTGCTCCAATGGCGCTGTCCTGTTCAGCTTTGACCTCTCAGAACCTACAAGTGATGTGGCACCCTCCCCCCACTCATCTTACTCACGGAAACATACAGGCTTACAAGTTGTACTACGAGCCAACAGAGGAATGGTATGGTGAGTAGTTGGTGTATGAACACCAAATGAACATATTTGAAAAGTAATGTCTGCTGATCTATTTTAATTATTATTATTATTATTATTATTTAGCACCGCGTCTTACTACCCGTTCGGGTTATACGCTTAAGTACTAACTACGCTAATGGATTGGGAATTGGGAAGGTTGGATTTAGAGGAAGTGAACCCGTATTTTCGTGGAGGTAGAGTGAAAAACCATTTAGGAAAAACCACCCCCAGTTCACCCGACTGAGATTCGTACCTCGATCTCCCCGTCCTCGGCAGTCGAGCTTAACAGGACTAGCGCGTTAACCAACTACGCCACCGAGGCGGGTATCTATTTTTAAATCCAATTGTTTTGTTAAATAGATAAATGAGTAATTGGAAAACTTGTTTTCTTTCTAGAACAATCTGTAAGTTTTTAAAAAAAAACTGTTTAAATCAGGGGTCTTCAACCCGCGGCCCATTGTAATACTTTTTTCTACCCACTGGTTCATGAAAATTATAAAATTATTTCAAGAGAAAAAATGACAAATACAGATATAGGTGTTCTATAATCAACTAATTAAATATATATATGTATTTTATTTATATATGTATATTTTACATTATTTTATAAACAAGTTTTGATGATTCCTTGAAGAAAAGTATTAAGTTTTAATACAAATATACTTTAAACCGGCAAATAACAATTCTAGTAGACAAGAACAATTGCGCTACCTCCTGCTATGAAACAACAGAGAACATACTTCACGACCAATCTGAAATGTCGCCTGTCTGAGACAGGCCTAATCCCAAGTGTGAGTATAAGAATGCGTTAATATGAATATTTTAGTATGGACTCAATCCTAATACTATCGGTACAGCTTTGCGGCACACAAGACACAGAAATGTTGGCCCCTAGACATAAGAAGGTTGAAGACCTCTGGTATAAATTATAAATAGCTAATGATGTGAAATTGTAAAGGTTTTAAACGTTTTTCGTCTAAGAGTTTGTAAGATAGAAAACCGTGCAGCGTGTTGAACCAACTAGATGGAATTAGATGGGAGATAATGATAAAATTATTATTATTATTATTATTATTATTATTATTATTATTATTATTATTATTATTATTATTATTATTATTATTAGCACCGCGTCTTACTACCCGTTCGGGTTATACGCACTTACGCTAATGTGTAATGGTAGGGTGATTGTGAGATGAAATGGAGGACCTACAGTTTAACGTGGAATCCGAACCACGGTGGAGGCCTGGCATTCCTCACATTCACAAGTTGTGATTAATACACGTCTTGTCAGAGGTGAAGGAAGGGTTTGGCAATCAGATAAATCTGTACCGGGACCGAGGATTGAACTCCGGACCCTCAGCACAGAAGTCTGACACCTTACCCCTAGACCACCAGGTCACCGCTAATGATAAAAGAAATTTATTGAGTATTAAAAATTGAGAAAAATATATTTAATTTGAAAGGCACCTGGATATCACAGTCAATAGAGTTTTGATGGTTTAACTGCGTGCCTATTACATATTTTCTAAAAATTATGGTAAAATTAAACCATTCATTATGACCTAGTTTAATTTATAATTTTCTTGATCTATAGCTGCTATAGCGAAAATTCGCTTGTATTTATGTCAACTGATATGAAGTTTAAATAATCCTTTCTTTGCAGAAACGGATGTTAGAGAGACCAAGGTGACAACTGCACTGACTTCCGTTCTGCATGGTCTTTTGCCTTTTACTAACTATAGTTTACAAATTTTGGCTACAACAAATGCTGGTGATGGAGTTCTCAGTCCAGTAACCTATTGTATGACTGAAGAAGCAGGTACAATTTAGCACATTATAAATATTTTAAAAAAAACTAGCTTTTAATTTATAAATAAAGTAATGTGTATAGAGTACATAAAAGTTTGATATCCAGAATATGTTTATGCCTCCTTCAGATAGTTATACAGCTTGAAATAAGTTATACACTCTGTTTACAATATGGCCCTACCTTATAGGATACACCTCATTGGAAACAAGCGGGCAGGCTGGGTAATGTTTGTTACCTTTCAACAGAAACAAAAATATATTTCATACCTTCTTATAAAGGCAATATCATTGGAAAATGTTTGAATCTTTCACCATTTGAAACACTATCATGGTCATCATCAACTGTTTCTAGCCTGTGACCGGCTCGTGTTAATAAAATGCCTCTATCTTTCTCTATCGTTACACCATTCTTCCTTCTTTAATTGCTACCATTCTTCTACTCTCACTTGTACACTTACACACTGAAACACTATCAAGACTTTTTAAATGATTTACCTTAATGGTTGATGCATTGTATGTTACGCAAAATTAATTAGTTTTTTATACACCATGGAATTCACAAATTTATCTCCAAAAAATATATTTAAGGAATGTTATCAATTAACGTTATTTACAGCTTTCAAACTTGACCTATCAGACTCAAAGAAGTATCCTTCGTTAACCCTGAAAAGTAACCAACCCCATGGTGTAGTGATCAGTGCACCTGGCTACGAACCTAGGAATTACCTCCAACGGTCACCAGGCTTTGGTTTAATTAGGCTCATGTTAGGTTCAAGTGTTTCCAGTGGTTTCACACCCTCATACTCACTATCACTCACATGACACTTGAATTGATCTTGTATGTTTATTGTAATCATGGGGTGGCGTAGAATTGAAATAAAATAGTTATCTTAGTGTTATATTAACTAATATTATATTAATTAAAGTTATATGTTATTATGTTATATTATGTCCATGTCATCACAAAGTAATGTAAATCTAAAAAGAAGTAATTGTTTAAGTTACATTTAAATCTTTTGCCGCTAGAGCGGGGGTAAAAGCAGATCAGTGAAACCTAGGTTGAAAGTCAGTTAAATGCTAAGAGTCCAATCTGACCAGTCATATCATAGGGTCAGTGGTATCATGGGACTTTCAGCGTACGGTTGTGTTCGCTATGTTTGGAGATATTGTAAGTACTGTGCTTCTGAATTATTAAATCAAGATTGTGTTTGTGAACGTATTGATCTTTAATCGACTACCCGTATAGTATTAGTTTGTGAAAGGAGCCATGACAGTGCCGTCTAGGGAGGCGCACACTCGTTTCTTCCAGACATGGAAAGAGTCTCCACGGAAAGGATGTGTGATTAGTACATTCGGGCGTCCCTTGGGCAACGGTATATTAGTACAGGATAGTCTTTCCACTACTGAGCTACTAAGGATGTAGTCCAGACGCGCAATACTACATTACACTGAAAAGTAGTAAGCTTACTCTTTCATTGATCCACTATGATTTATCTTATAAGATAGGCCTACAGTATAGTCCATCAGGGTAGGACCGCAACCATTCAGGGTAAATGGGGTGTACTTTATAAAAAACAAAAGTATGATAGAATCCCCTTTTTCTCACTCACTCGTTTACTTTAGTAACTAAATTGTGTAATAAATATAAATGTTGCTCTTGAAGAAAGGCCGCAGTCAGGGGGGGGTTTGGAGGTTCAACCCCCTCTCCCCCCCCCCCAAATCTTATGAACAAAATATATATAAATGGCTTTATTTATGGTTCAAACACTATCAAAATTAGGGTACAAATACATATTAGGGTGTTACCATAAATTAGGAGGTTACCACATAAAGCACTTCAGAGAGATTTTAAAGGTGTTTAATATTTAAAAAAATATCATTGCATTCAGAAGTTAGGGGGTTATGTTACCATAAAAAGCACTTCAGAAAGCTTCTAGAGGTGTTTAATATCTAGAATTTTTTTATCCTTCAGTAGTTATGCTGTTGTTTTGCCATAAAAAGCACTTCAGATAGCTTCTAGAATTGTTTATCATTTAGAATTTATTTTTAGCCCACCCCTGAAATTATTGGCTGGATACGGCCTTGTACTTCATAATTTATCATATATCACTTTTTGGTTCAAGTTCCCGAAGCACCAGAGAGGGTAAAAGCTGTGGTCGTATCAGAGGATACGGTAGTGGTAAGCTGGCTACCCCCTCGACGTCCCAACGGACTACTTACCAAGTACACTGTGTACATCCGAGTAATGGAGCAGGGTCAAGAAATGAAGGTCATCAAAGGCACACTACCCGCACAACATACTCATTATGATGCAGTTGGTCTAAGTACCAAAGAAACTTATGAAGCCTGGGTCACAGCAAGTAATAAAGTGGGGGAAGGTCCCAGTACCATGGTGGTCACACTAAAACCAAGATCAATCAGTAAGTACTACTTTATTTATCTCTTGTTTTACTAGCCAATTTAGAAATGGTGACCTGGTGATCTAGGGGCAAGGTGACATACTTCTGTGCTGAGGGTCTAGGGTTCAATCCTCGGTCCCGGCACAGATTTATCTGATTGCCAAACCCTTCATTCACCTCTGACAAGACGTGTATTAATCACAACTTGTGAATGTGAGGAATGCCAGGCCTCTACCGTGGTTCGGATTCCACGTTAAACTGTAGGTCCTCCATTTCATATCACAATCACCCTACCATTACACATTAGCGTAAGTGCGTA
>CABFWB010000322.1:318323-342332 GCA_902151455.1 Timema bartmani
CCCCCCAAAAAAAATTCCCTAAAAAATTAAAAAAATCCTAGAACCCGATTGCAGTGCCACCTACCGGGTCCAATTGTGAATCTAAACCATCCACGGACCCACTCAAACACACACAAAAATTTTCATTAAAATCGGTCCAGCCGTTTAGGAGGAGTTCAGTGACATACACACGTACAGAAGAATTATATATATTAAGATGTACATGTTTGAATTTTATCACAGTTTTAGTAACAATATTATTTTATTTTATAACTAAGGAGTAAGGACCGGATTTTGCCTATTTGCCTTTTCTTTCCCATGATCATAAAACATGGGTAGTTGAGATAAATAAGCATTTCATGTTATTACGAGTACAAAATGTTAATTTATAGTGCCTATAGTTGCCTATTTTGTTAGTTTTTGCCTATTTTATGAATAAGTGCCTCAACGCTTCTATTTCGGCTTTGGCCTCTATCTTTTTCATACAGTATGGATTTTATGCTGAAAGAGAGTCTAGATTCTTAGAAATTATAAGTTGAGGCATACTTGTTTGGAGTAGGTTTGTTAAATAGCTTCCGATGAACGTAAATCGGGTTTAGGATGACGAAAGCAGTGGCAGAAATCTTGGGAAGGAAACAGCATACCGTTACAGGAGAAAAGTTCAAATTCTTCGGAAATAGCAGATTTGAAATTTTGTACCTTTACATCATGTGAAGTATAGTTAGGCTTTTCAAACTATACAAATATTATATATAGAAATACAAACCCATTTCACTATAGAAACTCTAGAGAATTATCTAGTGATTAACATCATGTGACCCGCTTCTGTGGCCGAAGGGGCTAAGGCATCATTCTGTAGTAGACTGGATTGTCGATCAATGAAGGGGAGATCGAGAGTCGAATCTCGGTCCAGTGTATTTAAGGTTTTTTTTTACTAAATGGTTTTTCACTTCCCCCTCCACGCAAGTGAATATACACTTCCTCTAAATTTCACTTTTCTAACCCCTAACTTATTAGAGTAATTAGTATGCGTACAACCTGAACTAGTAGTGAGACATGGTGCTAAAAAAAAAATAACACATCAATGGGAATTGGTTGTAGGTAATAAAATTGTAGTAGTAAAATCAATTTTACATTGCCTATTGTGTGCCTTTTTTTTTAAAAAAAAATGCCTATTCTGGTGCCTAAATTCCATATTTTTTATGCCTATATGCCTGCCTATTTAATTTTTTTGCATAAGAATCTGCTCCCTATTAATAACATACAATATCAATATTTAGTTATTTCATATGATTTTCATCAGAAATATCGATTTAAATTTTGCTATTCACTTTGTTAGTTCCAGCTGCTATAGTATCTTTTGGACAAATGTTGGTGGTCGCTTGGAAAGTGAACGTGAAAATGATCTGCCTCTGTGTTGGAATTCCACGCCCTATCGCCGAGTGGAAACTTGGAGATCAAAAGCTTCACAGTCAACCAAGGTACTTACACAAACATATAGTTGGACAATATTCAATGAAAAAGCTGAAACCCAAACGTAGCTTTCATTTAGCCAAAATTGAAGCAAGCTTACCTCACATATTTTCCAATAGCGTGTGGCCTATATCAGGGTCATTATGTAGCTCTTCAAGGTAACAATAAATTGGACCTGAAATAAATGGGGTGTGATGAGGTGGATTGGATAAAAACAATTCAAGATAGGGATAGGGTGTAATGAGGTGGACTGGATAGAACTATCCCAAGATAGGGATAGGGTGAAATGAGGTGGATTGGATGTAACTAGCTAAAGATAGGGATAGGGACTGGAGGTGGACTGGATAGAACTAGCTAAAGATAGGGATAGGGACTGGAGGTGGACTGGATAGAACTAGCTCAAGATAAACTTTTGTAAGTGCGATGAATTTTCGAGTTACTAGGGCCATAGAGTAAGTATACCCTGTCTATGGTAGAAAATAAATGCCTGGAAGGTCCTTTCTCCTACCAAAATCCTTCTATTGTAGAGCATCGATAATTTGGACTAATTGGTGATCGACCCATTCCGGATAACCAATTGGTCCGGATTTTCGAAAATACAGTACTTATACCAAAAAATATTCATAGACGTGATACGAAAATTCTGTGTTAAGGTAGAAACATCTTCAATTTATTTAAACAACTAATTTATAAATTGCCCTTTTTTGTGGTTAAATATCACAAATTCTGAAGGACTATAGTTAGGTAAATCTAGCAACAAAAAGTCTCCAATTTTTAGTAAGGTTCGAGGTGTGTTTTTTGATGGCTATGTCTATGATATTGTACCACTGTGGTTATTTTTGTAAATATTTTTTCTTGACGATCCGTTTTATGGATGATCTAGATTTTTTACGTCCGAGTTATCGACGCTCTACAATATACAATACACGGAGAAAAGGCCTTTCAGACATCCCTTCCTACCACAAACAAGGTATAAGTAAGACTGCTTACTTTCATGGTTAACAGGATGTGTCATATTAAATCCCTCTCTTTGATATCACACACTAAATAATTGACTATTCCACTTGATCTTAGTGTTTTATCGCTGAGTGACCACTAGCGCAGCCAAAGGGGGGTTTCGGTGTTGAAACCCCCCCAGACCTCACTACCCACCTACCTCTTCCTCGTCCCTAAAGCTGTTGAAATCATACATGAGGAACTCTACAAATGAAGACAGACTTAATGGGCTTCATGTAAATACATCCAGAGGTGTCAGTTACGGACCCATGTGGAAAAATGCCGGAATTAGCTCAGAACTGGAATTGGCCAGATCTGAAAATGCCAGATTTGCCCTAGATCTGCCCCAGTTCTGGGTATATCTGGCCCAGATATGGACCAGTTCTGGCCAGATATTATTTTTCCACATGGGTAGGATGAAGTTTTCAATGAACTTTCTATGAAGCTAAGGAAAATTAACATAAGACTAAAGTGAATTAGTTCAAAAATGATTTTGTGAGTTAAGAGTTAGTGCAAGTTTCTTATTTGAATTTCCAGATTTTAGGTCATAAAGTAATTTTATAAATCAAATTTCCAAAATACAATTTATTGAAACTTGCATATTTGTATATTCTAACAGTATGCATTAATACAAATTTGTTCAAAAAAAAATAATAGTTATAATAATTACAGAATTATGACAATTTTTATAAATTTTAAATTATTTAGGATATTATTGTATTTCTTTTGATGCATTTGCATTTTGCAGTACTTAAATTTTCAAATTTTTCCGCGGGAAAAACCAATGGACATGTGACATGTGTCAGTAACATGTCACATGTCACATAGTGTGACTTAGGTGCACCAAAAGACTTAGCATGAAGATATTATGTTTTATAAAATGTTATAAACATGTATTCTAGCGAACCATTTGTATGCAACTGAATTAATATCACCCCTTTTCACAGATCAGTGTCAATGGGCCCATTGTTATGGGGAAGAACTAAAATCCTGTCCATTTTTCTCTTAAATAAATTTAGTTTTGGTGGTTTTTAAATCTAAGTATGTATTGATAATCATCATAAAATAAAAAAGGTTCATAAATACTCATATGTTATTTTATTTCACTTGTTAGGATGGAAGTGACAGCGGAAAACACTCTTTTCATCCAAAATGTTCAAAGAAACAACGAGGGAAATTATTCATGCCATGTGAAAAATAATTTGGGATCTGATAGTATTATGTACTCCCTACAAGTACAAGGTGAGTTTAATAATTGAATCTGGTATAATATAGACATTTTAGTACTTATTGTAGGGTTTAAGTGCGTGTGTGTGTATGTGCGTATGCATGTACATGTATGTATGTATCAGGGGCGAATCCTCTATGCATGCAGAGCATGCGCCGCATTTTTAAAGACATAAGAGTAAAAGTATGTTTTACAATCCTAGTAATATATTGCTTTGATGGGCATGTTTGCCTCAACCGCCCTTCCGAGCATTTGTTAGCATCGTGCCTGACTCTGTATGTCACCCGCTGTGATGCATGCAATAGCCTGAACGCTGCCAGGCACTAAGCTAGAGGAGCGGTGATGCGCAGGCGTGCCTTCCTTCAGACGCCGACGCAGACGCAGACGCAGACGCAGACGTAAAATAGCATGCTCTAATGCACCCTGAAGGGGAGCACGAGAGCAAATTCCAACACGTACCGACCAATTGGTCACACCGTGATGTTTTTCGGATACTAAGCTGACGGGTTGTCGTATTTCGCGAAGTTACTGAAACAAAGAAAAGCATATTATTGCCTTCCTTCCCCAGCTACCAATTACAGCCAGCCTTGCATGCGGACTAGAAAACGCCACACATAGCCGCCAGCTAACATCATATTCGGTCTGGGCGCGCCGTGCTAACATTTATTTTGCTATTATGGCGTGCATTGCGTTTCCTTTGTTTTAGTTGTTAAATTAATTTGTTCATCCAATCAGTTGTATTTTAACTTTATAGTGGTAAAGAGTTATTTTATTTAAAAGATAGAGATATGCCTATTGAGAGTTGTTATGCATTGTGTTATAGAGAGAAGTACATGGGTCTTAATTTATACTTTGAAGTATCCGTATTACAGGCGTTTTCCAACCTCCTAACCCTGCAATTACGAAGTGGCTACATTCAAAATTTAACGATAAAACATACATAAAGTGTCGCATTTTTAAAAATGAAATTTCAAAATTTCCCGGGGGTAACTTTTCAGTAAATTAATGAGTTTTAAATTATGTGTATTCATGTAAAGTGATGCAGGGCTAATCTATTTCTCCAAATCTCTGTTTATTCTAGTTCCACCTACTGCCCCATTGCTGCTCGCTACCACCATTACCCTCAATTCCGTCCAGCTGCAGTGGAAACAGGGGGACAATGGCGGGGCAGCGGTGAAAGGTTTCCTTCTGGCGTATCGAAGAGAGTTCGGGGAATGGGAGGAAATCAGTGTCGAGAGAAGAGCAACGACTTACCTTCTTGATGGACTGCGCTGTGGGACACGCTATCAATTCCGTATGGCAGGTAAAACCCGCTTGACTATTACCTTCTTGATGGACTGCGCTGTGGGACACGCTATCAATTCCGTATGGCAGGTAAAACCCGCTTGACTATTACCTTCTTGATGGACTGCGCTGTGGGACGCGCTATCACTTCCGTTTGGCAAGTAAAGCCCGCTTGACTATTACCTTCTTGATGGACTGCGCTGTGGGAAGCGCTATCATTTCCGTTTGGCAGGTAAAACCCGCTTGACTATTACCTTCTTGATGGACTTCACTGTGGGACACGCTATCACTTCCGTTTGGCAGGAATAAACTACTCTTTTAGTCTACTATACGCACATCCTTGGTAAGCATAATATCGATATTATCTTAATATATAGTTATTTATCTAGACTATTTTCTAAAAGCGTTATTTTTCTATTTTCTATTCATCTGAATGCTAGTGGAGGGAAAAAATTACCTTATTGAAAATATGAAATAATATAAAAGCATTATCAACTTAATAAAAGATTCATGTACGTCCTAATGAATTCAATACCAACTTAAAATTTATATTCACTAATAAAGCATTTTCAGAAAGTTTCATAAGAAATATTTAAATAATTGAGAGAAAAAGTCAAATCTACATACACAACACATTTAAGGATCAGAGATAGATAAGACAAACATTAAACCAAAATAATAGGCACCTAAAAATAAATAAAAATACTAAGCTTTAAAAATTGTTTTGTTTGTTTTGTTTTCACTCTAGCGTTCAACAAAATTGGTAGTGGAAGTGCAAGTAGTCTAGAGGTAGCGAGAACAAAAGGTGGGAAACCAATAGCACCGCTAAGTGCTCGTTTTCTGAAGATCAACTCCACCTCAGTGCATTTGATTTTGTCAGCATGGCAGGATGCTGACTGTCCTATCTTGTACTTTGTTGTGGAATCTCGCCGAGATGGACCAACAAATGAAAATGAATGGAGACTTGGTAAGTATTCCTAAAATTGAATACATTAGAACATTACTAATCCGAACTAATTGGGGCCGAAGCTTGTTTGGGTTAGTAAAATTTGTATTAAGCGGGAGAATACAGGGATACAGTATTTTTAACCCATTTTAAATTACACTTGAATGAGTTCAATCAAATGTTTATTTATCTATCTGATATAAAAGACACAATATGTACTGAAATTATTTTTAGTTACAGGAAAACACATTGTGTTGACTACAACATGTAAATATTAAACCTTTACTATCAGATATCACCGTTTCTTACAATTCTCTTTAAACTTTGAGCTTGTTAACCAATAAAATATAGGCTATTTAATTTGACTTAATTTGTTTTCCCCGTTTTCCGAAAAGTGTGTGTTGGACTATCCGGAATTTTGGATTACCGGTGTTTGGTACAACTGTATGTACAAATTAATTTCATATACAGTAAAACCCCGTTAGACCAAGCCCCGGTAGTTTGAAATTCCTAGTAATCCGAACACAATTTTCGGAAAATAGGATGGGGGAGGGTAACAAAATTAAATTAAATATATGTCATTTATTATAAACTCAAAGTTCAATAGATTATTGTAAGAATCAGTGATGGTAAATACTTTATATTTACATGCTGTAGTCAACACTATGTGTTTTCTTGTTACTAACAATGATTACAGTACTGTAAAAAGATATACTGTAAATGTAAAACCATAGCTTATATTACGTGTTCCACATCAGTCGAATGAATGTTAATTTTCTCATTCAACCGTAATTTAAGATTTTGTAAAAATACTCTGCCTCCCCGTAGACACTTCTGTGTTATCTCAGTAATCAGAATTATCGCTAATCCAAACAAGCTTCCAACCCAATTAATTAGTATTAATGAGATTCTACTGTACCTATAGAAGTTTAGTTGACATTAGTAATATTCCTTTATGCATTATACTGTATAATAGCTTATATTTCACTAATATTTCATATGATGGAAAAATGAAATGCGTTCTTATTTTGACAACTTTTCATTAGTTTATAAATATATTAGTCAAGTAACAATTCATTATTTTAATGATGTGTCTGATTAAATATAAGTCAACTTTGTTTAAGTGTATCTGGTGACTTTTGTAATTCGAGTCCGATTTTTTCAGTATCCAATAACATCCTACCACAGCAGAGATTCCCCTTGGTGGACTTGACGCCCGGGACGAGATATTTTCTACGCGTCGCGGGTCATAACCACGCTGGATCTACATTGGCAGAATACGATTTCACTACACTCAGTCCAAACACAGGTATACATTCATTGTGATAACTGGTTGCGTAAAGCCTAGACTCCTTAAAATTATGCTTGATTAATAAAATAGTTGAAGACGTTTTCGCTATATCCTTATTTAATGTAAGCTATGTTAAGCGGTTCTGAAAATCCTCCATGAATTTACATTGTCAGTATATTATTTTAGTCGCGACTTTAAGAGCCTATACTTGAAGTAATTAAAAATAAGACGTGTTAAATCCACATGAGTGTGGCTTACAAATGTTTCATAGATCAATAGAAGATTTAATAATATTGCGCGTCCAGGCTACATCAATCGTAGCCCAGTTTGTGGAAAGATCATCCAGTACTAATGTACCGTCACCCAGGGGACGCCCGAATGTAAGTTACAAATAGTACATCCTTTCCGTGGAGGCTCTTTCCATGTCCCGATGAGATGAGGGAATGGTGATAGTGATAGTGAATATGAGAGTGTGGAACCAGTGGAAACACTTAAACCTAACTTAAGCCTAATTAATCAAACCTTGGTGACCATTGGGGTGGTTCCCCTTTCGGGGAGTAAAAGCCAAGGTATCAGCTGGGAATCGAACCCAGGACCCCAAGGCTCGTAGCCAGGTGCACTGACCCCTACACAACGGGGATTATTATGAATTCAAGATCTCAGTAAGTTACACCAAAAATATATTAAATATGTTTGAACATGTTGGCACACTTAGGAATCGATTACACTTTGAAAGAATGATATTAATCTTTCACTATCTCAAAAATATTCTACTGATGTCTTGAAATAAACTTTTGACTAAATCTTTAAAATAATAAAGAACTACATAAACTCATTAAAATGGGAATGGCTGTAGGTATTACTAAGGAAGTATTTTCACAGACCTTAACTATGAGATGAATATTTCACAAATTACAAAATGTTTAGTAAAATTGTTATGGCATAGTTTTTTTAATATCTCTGTGCAATTTGGGGGCAAAAAATATATAAAAAGAAAAAATTATAAAAGTTAAAGAAATCTCAAGTTTATAGCAAAGAGCTATGTCTTTTATACTACTATTTACGGAAAAATTGTTTTGGAATATCGTCAGTTTAACTGTCTTTTTGTGTGTCTTTATATTTTTATCCAAAGATGTTGACCCATTTTTATTCATATTTGGTATTTCTAAAGGCTTCCTTTATTAATAAAAACAAGAGTGTATATATAAAATATATACAACGTGGCCCAGAATAAATGTGCCAAATTCACAGGGGTGCTAGGGGGCCACAAAAGGAAGAGATTGATGTAAGGAACCCGGGGTCGCAAACCTTTCTTTTTCCCCAAAAAGTGCGAGTGAAGTAACAGGGGCAGGTAGGCAACAAGCATATTTCAATGATGCTAATCAGTGCATGCATGGAAATGGCCTTGGCCACTGGCAAGTCACTTTGTGCCGGCAGCTGGTTAGGAAAGCATGGCAAGGTTTACGCGAGCAGAGCTGGCCGACATGCACCTTGTGTACGGCGAAGCCTACACCAGTTCAAGGGCAGCAGAGGCGTTGCACCGGCTGCGATTTCGGATAACACCTAAGTGCATAGATGGTTAAAGGAGTGTTAAAGGATCTGCCCTAGACACACCTGAGGGTTGCCGAAGTGTACAGGTGGAGGACCCGAAATCATTAACGCATGGCTGCCTCCCTAACTAACCCCTTGTTGCTATTTACATAACACAACACAGGAAAAATGTTAGAGCGACAGGTGTTTCAGTTAACAGAGTGGCAATAGAACCAATTGGAGAGACAATTGATAAACCCAACTACTCATTCTGTGCTAAAGCAATAATTTATTTTATATCTCCTGTGATTCAACCCAGCCCGTTGGCTGGAGTCAGAAGGGGTATGCACTTAGACATCCTTTTCTGACTGCTTGTGCACTCGGCAACACCCGCGATTTCCAGCGCGCCATCAGACCTCCCATGTGACATTTGTACGCCTACATTCAAGATTGCGGAAGAGAGGGTCAGTGTTAGTCAACAAGAAGAATGCTGGAGCACAACGGGAAAGGCAAACGACGGAATTTGACGAGGAGGTGCTTCACTGTGTGAGCCAGGAACCATCGATTAGCTAACGGGCTGTCAACCATGCTCCGGGTGTCGGCCACTTGACCATCTTGGCGAGTGCTACACGAAGGTGGAATGGAACCCTACCACGCAAGAAAGATCCAAGTTATCAGCAAACATGTTTACGAGCCTCGAGTGAATTTATGTCAGTGGTTCCTTCAACAAATTGATGTGCGGCCAGACTTTGCATTAAACGTGCTCTTCACAGATTAGTCCCTTTTCACCAGGGATGGCATCTTCAACACGAGGAATAGCCACGTCTGGGAGCACGCTAATCTTCACCGCACCCGCCCCATGGGCAACCAAGTGCGATACAGTGTGAACATTTGGGCCGGCACTGTGCAAAGTCACTTGGTGGGGCCTTTTTTGCTACCTGACCGCTTAAGTGGAGTGCACTACCTCACGTTCCTGCAAGGGGTATTGCCGGAATTGTTGGAAGATGTCCCACTTGCCATTCGCCAAACAATGGAGGTTTCAGCATGATGGGGCTCCACCACATTTCCCAGTTGTCGTACGGCGGCATCTTTAAGGCCCATTTCCAGGCCAGTGGATTGGCAGAGGTGGGCCAATCCATTGGCCAGCCCGATAACCAGACCTGACTGTGCTAGATTTTTTTTATGTGGTCAGTTGAAATCCCTGATCTATGAAACGCCTGTGGTAAGTGAAGAATATTTGGTCGCACGTGTCGTAGCCCCATGTGCTTTTTGTACCCTCCATGCCAGACATTTTTGAACGGGTCCAGGCGAAAATGGTTCTTCGTTTCAATTTGTGCGTTGACTTTGCTGGACCCTTTTTTGAACAACTTTTGTAAAACATATTATCTTTTATTAATAAACAAATTACTACGTACACATGTTTCTTGATTTCAGTCTACCTGTAATCTATTTCTTGTTTCCTACGCATGTCATTGTATGTCAATACCACAACCCTGCAATGTTTGCTGCTATTAAAGACACTTGTTGCTTATCTGCCCCTGTTACTTCACTCGAACTTTTGGGGGTGAAGGAAAGGTTTGCAACCCTGGGCTCCTTGTATCAAGCTCTTCCTTTTGTGGCCCCCCAACCGTCCCTGTGAGTTTGGCACATTTATTCTGTACCACGTTGTATATATATGATAGGATATAAACATGTCCTCAAAAATTACAATAAAATTTACAGAAACACTAATAGGTCACTGTGCATCGTTCACTAATTTTCTCTTAAAGGTAACACCATATGCTAAACAAGCTATCAATTGGGGGGAGCTCAAATAAGTTTGGTTTTGTTATGGGTATTTAATATAAATTTTCATATGCTTAACATAAGCATTCTAGTAGCATCTGGTGCTACACTTTTAGCAAAATCCGAGAGACTCGTATCCTTCCAATACTACACTATTGACTCTACCTGGACTCAACATTGTATCTAAAATTTTGTTGGCCATTGTCTGATGCAAAGAGAATGACTCAACTATCATTATTATGTACGAAGCGTGTTTGTATGTTAGTTCTTAGAACCAGACTGTTGTATCTTGTGTAGGTCAACCTCTACCAGACACAGGAGTGACCAACCTGCCAGAAGAAATACCCTTCTACCTTGATAGTCACGTGATAGTGCCAAGTGCAGTGTCAGTCAGTGCAGTAGTGTTTGCCCTAGCCGGGGTCTGCTTCTGCCTGCGTCGCAGTAAGTACACTTTTCAAATACGTGGATCGGTGTGACAAAATTTGACAGTATGAGAAAAGAGAGAGTAAGAAGAATAGTAAAGGAAGAGCCAGTCCAGGACAGGATAGAGAAGGCACGACTAAGGTGGTATGGCCATGAAAGGAGAATGGAGAGGGAAAGGATGACCAAGAGGATGCTGGCTATGGAGATAGGAGGGTAGGAGGCCGAGAGGAGGACCAAGGGACAGATGAATAAAAGGATTTAGGAGGATTGTGGAAGAGAGAGGAGAGGACTGGGCCAAGGTGGAAGGAGAGAGGTGGTGGGAAGAAAGGAGGCGGTGGAGAGGTTTATTTTCCAAACAGACCCTGCCAGTGGCTGTAAGATGTTCATGATGATGATGCTCTAACCAATTATTTAGGTCAATATTTTCTGAAATATTGTGGGTTTTTTTTTATTATTTGATGTATATATATTAATTTAACAAACGGTGACGTTGCGTCCTCGCATCTTCACTTAAATCGACAAGAAATATCACTGTTATGAAATAAACTTTTAAAATGTTGTTTATCTTCTTGTGATAATTAGGGGCCGGATTTTGTCTATTTGCCTTTATTGTTTCTTGATAGTAAAACATCGGCAGTTGAGATACATGCATCTCGTACTATTATGAGTACACTATATTAATTTTATAATCCCTATAGTACCCTATTTGGTTGGCTTTTGCCTGTTTTATGAATAAGTACCTTAACGCGTCTATTCAGGGTTTGGCCTCTCTTTTTTTCATACTATATGGATTTTCTGCCGAAAGAGTTCAGTTTCCAATAAATGGTAAGTTGCGGTAGGTTTGAAAATCGACGCTTGTTAAATAGCTTCCAATGAGAGTAAATCGGGTGGAGGACGACAAGAGAAGTGGCAGAAATCTTGGGAAGGAGACAGCAAATTTGAAATTTTGTCCTTTGACATTGTGAAATAGAAATCAGATTTTCAAATTATAAAAAAACATTATATCTGAAAGTCTAGAAAATTATCTAGTGATTAACAGCATGGGACCCGCTTCATTTGTCGAATGGGCTAAGGCGTCACTTTAGCAGTAAACTGGACTGCCAAGTAAAGGGAGATTGAGATTCAAATCTCGGTCCGGTGTACTTGTGTTTTTTTACTCTCCCTCTGCGTAGATGCAGATAGACTTCCTCTAAATTCCACTTTCCAACCCCAAACATTTTAGCGTTATTATAGTACACATGCGTGTAACCGGAGTGAGCAGTAAGACGTGGTGCTAAAAAAACAGCTTAATGTGATTTGACTCTAGGTAATAAATACAACAGTAGGTAGTAAAATCATTTTACATTGCCTATTGTGTGCTATTTTTTGCCATTCTGGTGCCTAAATCCCATATTTTAATCCCTGTTCGCTTGCCTCTTTTAAACATTTTTGGTGTGTAATAATCTACTTTACCTTACATTCATTACGGTTTCCAGCCTGTGGTAAATTTTTTATTCAAGCTATATATTTACCACTGTCGGCTTGCTATACCTTTTGTAGCTTCATAAACCTATTAATCTAACTTAAGACTAGAACAGGCACAACATCCAGTCTCCGGCTGTTAATTTATCACTGTGGAAAGGGTAGACCCATGTTTTCATCAACGATAAAATTTAGGCTATGCCGGGAATTAAACCTGGGACCCTTAGCTCAGAAGGCAGACAGGCTACCGACTGAGTTAAGGTGCCGGACCCTTAAGGGTGGTATGCAAGAACGTTAGTGAATGCTTAGTGGAGCGATAGTGTGGTCCCAAGCACATTATTGCTCCACCTTTTAACCTATGATGCAAGCAAACCCACGCTAGTGTCCACTAAGCATCCACTTAGTCAAGTTCTTGCATACGGCTATTTAAGAATGTACTCCCTAGTCAAGGCCGTAGTCAGGGGGGGGGGTTTCGGGGTTCAAACCCCCCCCCCAATTTTATGAACAAAATATATATGGCTTTATTTATGGTTCAAACAATATCAAAATTAAGGTACAAGTACAAATTAGGGTACTGTGTTACCATAAAAAGCATTTCAGAGAGCTTCCAGAGATGTTTATTATTTAGAATTTTTTCTAGCCTTCAGCAGTTATGGAGTTGTGTTGTCATAAAAAACACTTTAGATAGCTTTTAGAGCCGTTTAATAATTAGAATTGGTCCTAACCTCCGATAGTTAGGGGGTAGTGTTGCCATAAAAAACACTTCAGATAGCTTCTAGAACAGTTTTTTAATTAGAACTTTTTCTAGCCTCCGTCAACTGGTGGATGGGCTCACCAAACCCCCCCTGAAATTATTGGCTGGCTACGGTCTTGTCCCTAGTGATAATGATTTGAGCAATGTTGACTATTTCAGAACCTATTCAAGAAGACTTGTGTCTCCACGAGTCCCAGACCACGGCAGTGTTGGATAACAAACAGAATCTGGAACAACGGGAGCAATACTACGCCACGGTCCGTAAACCCTTGCATTCCCCAAACAGAGATGTGAGTGGGCTTGAGCGTATACCAGGTACATCCATCATCATCGACACATGTAGAACAGTTCAAACACTTTCGACATTTAGAAACTAAACAAGAATCTCAATCAAAATATTGATACCAACATTTTTGTAAATATCATCAAAACAATGGGCGACATTTACAGGGATAAAAAGTAAATACCTTACACTGTTATTTTTTTAGATAGGCAGGTTTATAATTATAATATAAGACAAACTGATCTGTATATGAATTTACAATTCTATTTTTGTATTTAAAGTACTATACATACATAAAAGGCCACTTTAATTCAATGAATGCCCTTTCCAAAAATTAAATATGTTTGATATAAAGGTATAGATTCTTTGTGAGTTAAAACATTGAAAGCCATTATTCATTTCTCACACAATTATATGTTGTTTACTAAGTTAGAGAATAGTTTATTAAGGAACATGAGTGATCCCGAAAATAGTAAATCCGAATCGTGCCAGAGTATTTAAGAACAAAACCGTATTTATTTGATAAAATATATATTGAATCAATGGCAAATAATCTCGTGTTCATTGGTGTGTGTAATTTTGACATATCCCTAGAGATAGGAATTAAACAACGCAAGATGTGGAGAATAAAATGGTGTACCAAAGGTCTCTTACAGCTTATTGGTAGTTGGTAGTAACATACAGGAAGATGTTAGCACAAAACGTTACCTCAAATCGATTTGATAATCACAATTTTATTACCATATACTTAATTATACAGGATGTACCTTAATATGAGGGACCCAATTCAGGGGTGGACTCAAGACACAATGAAAAAATTCTATAGGAACATGTGCCTTATCTGACTTTATTTTCGAGCTATAGTTATTTGTGTTCCAATTATTTCTTATGACAAATAGATCTCTACTACTTATAAAATAAAGTGTTTCTCTGTATATCTGTTTCCTAAGATTTATGGAATCACCTAACTGATTGCAATGAATTATTTATATTGTGTAGATTTTTACCGGGAAGGCTTAATTAAGGCTATTAATCAAATGAATTAAATCAAATCAAAATGATGGTTTTCAAAGATTCTGTCTTTAAGCTCGTGATCAATGATGAATTTCCCTATAGAATGTATAATTCGTTATTTACCTGTATAGCTTAATTACCAAATCTAAAGAGTAATTACAGAACTCATTTCAATAGTAAATCCTAAGAGAAATCATATTTTAGTTTAGTTGGTTGTTTTGAATTCACAAATCCTTATAAAGGATAGTTTCTGAGCTTATATGTTCGCTTATAACTAGAAAACTACTGAATATATATGAATGCGGTATTTTTTATATTATGTTGAATTACCATAGAAAGGCTAGACGCTGTTTAAAATTATTTATGTCTTCAAGAGGCTTATCAGTGGCATTAAAGGCAATACAAGTGTGTATTTACACTGTGGAGTGACAAAAAGGGGACTGCCACATTTGCAGCCACTGTTATGACTTCAGGAATATATCAGACCAGGCGATATAGATTCGATAAGTTCAGAGATTCCGAATTCGAACATCGACCTACAATTGCACGAAAGTATAGCTAAACATATGGTACAGGGCCCATACGGACTTTTGAATCGATCGTCTCCCTGTATGTAGCAAAGATTATCCAAGGAGCTTTTAAAGAGCTAAGTCTAAGGCCATGACGGATATTCCAAATAACGTAGACGGCATTCCGAAAATGGAGGGTGCTCGGCCATTATCCGTTCTTGAGCGTTGGAGATAGACAATCGTTGGATGGTCCCACACAACCTCGTATTGTTGAGTGTTTAATTACCTAATTAATGTGGAGCTATGCAGTCTCATAAAATCAATCAAGTACCTACGTGTGTAAGTAAATCATTAAGGGCAAAGATCAATTGATGGTTAATATTAACTTTACCAATGATGTGGAACAATTTTGTTTGGGACTATTCTGGTTATTATGTTTTATAGCTCATGTACAATATTAATGACTATTTTGTAAAAACAAAAATATAATTGATCATTTTTATGATGTTTTGAATCAAGACATTCGTAGAATTAAAATGTCTCTAAGCTGATAGCTTTCCTAATATATGTTTGTCCAATAAGAAAATCTTTCAAAGACTATATGAACGCTTATGAAAATACTGGTTCATTTAAAGGAACCATGATAAAACAATCACTACTAGATCACTCAATTTCGAGGACTGGATCCTCAAACACATTGAATATAACAGTAGCCAGAAAAGCTGATAACACCAGTAGAGAACGTCGGGAACTTCATGACCGAGTGAAGATTGATTTGATTTTTGCGAGACCAACAGCTTTAGCAGTAACATCTTGAGAGATACATATGTGTCGGTAGTTTTAGAGAAACAAAGTGACAATCTGTTTCCAAATTTAGTTGCAATCAGTTTTCAAGTTTAGTAGGAGTCGTGTTCAAAATCTTATTGTTATAATTCAGATCATGTTTCAACTTAAGTGTGAAATTATTTAGTTTGAGTAATCAAAATGCTACAATATTATATATAAATTAAACAACAATGCCATATAAATATAATTAATATATTCACCCTATATTATCATTCTTGTAACGGTCAATTATATGATATAAAAAATTGAGTGTAACAATATAATGTTGTAATTATAACTAAATTAATATTGGTACACTTAACAATATATTTTCTAGAATACTCTGAGGACATCTATCCATATGCAACATTTCATCTAGCAGAGCAAGAAAGCATGGCTTCAAATCCCCAGCTGCATTCAACTTTTGGTTACGAATCAAGGAACTCAGATACACTGCTAGTGAAGCAGGTATTATTTACGCTGTTATGATACTTAAAATACAATAAATCATATATTTAAAAATAAGCAATATTGAACACTTTATTTACCATAGTTATTTATGCATCAATTTTTGTTTTTCTCTATCTAGAGAAATAAATGTTTGCACTTTATAATTAGTGTCCAGATTTTTGCTGATTCTGGGTCCAAAGTGAGTAAGATACTTGATCTCTACAACTTTTAAATTGTACTAGAATATTGATAATGAGGGACTGGAACCTCTAAGAATTAAGAACCGATATTTTTTGGAGAAATGGAACCCATTAAGATGTTTACAAAGAACCAGAATTGTAATAAAGACCTTAGTACGTATATAGGTTATTTATAGTAACTTGAACGGATAGTTTTGATGTCATCACTCTATCTTAATAAATATATATTTTTTCTATGCTCAAAAATAAGTGTTACTTGGATCTGGGAATCCAGGTAATATTGTTTGACATAGCTAAGAAGAGCTCTTCGAGCGTTGTGCAAAGCTAAACATATTATATTGATATAAAAGAAAACTCAATGTAAGATGACAGTGACAAGCATAATTTTTGATTTCTTTACCTAGTTTGAAATATATGATGATAAAGAAAAGCATATTCACCAAAAAGATTTTCGCTAGTGAAACCTTTTTAAACATTTTTACATGAAGTCTAGTTTGGTCCTTGATGGTCGATTTGATTTCAGTGTGACACAGACCAATACTCAAAAGTACGTGGTACGCGGTCGCGACGGAAATCCAAGTCTTTCAAGTCTGAGAGCGAAGAGTACGACAGTTTGGGTTCAGACTCCGACACTGAACAAGGTACCTCCAGTCGGACAGAGTCTTCCAACCACTTGGACGACCCAGGGTCAGGTGCCGGCACGAGTAGGGCAGGGGTTCACAGGCCTGGCCATCACAGTAAGTTAGTATTCTTCTTCATTTCTTTCAATTTTAATTTAATAATAACATTTAATTTAATAGTAAATTTTTAATTTCTAGAATGTTGTATTTAGATGAGGCTATAACCGTAACTATCAAATATAATAGCTTGTCTATTTAATTAATTATATAGATGCGCATTGGTACATTTGTAACAGGCACGTATCCAGGGAGGGGGCTCATGGAGCTAAGACCCTCCTTCCCCAAAAATCTAAAAAAAAAACTTAAAAATTATTATAAAAAAATAGTAGTAATAAATTCCCAATTAAAAAAATACAGTAGTAATTAATTTCAGTTTCACTTTCTTAAAAGGACTAAACATCGTGAATAATAAGATGTAATATACTCAGTAATTCTTCCACACACGGAAATAAAAATATGTCAAAATTTCGTAAAAAAAAATAATTAGAGTTGACCCATGCTTTTATTCACTAATAATTAATATAATTATTTTTTATGACTTTTAATAGAAAATGTATTAGTTTTTATAAAATTGTATATAAAATTAGTATATTTTCTATTAAAAGTCATTAAAAGTATATCAATTATTAGTAAATGCAAGAATGGGTTTACTTCATTATATTTTTGTACGAAATTTTAGTAAACTTTTCTCTCCATGTAGGTCAGATTCGTACTCACCCCTTCCCCCACTGTTTAGTCTTGCGATGACTGTCGACATCGGACATTATTTGAATAATGAGACCCCCTCCCCCTGAAAAAATGCTGGATAGTTGTAATTGGAGTTGCAATTGTACAATTGGCAGCATAAAGCACTCCCGAGTTGAAGGTGGCTGCGTCATCTGATAGTTCTTGATCTTAATTGACCATACATTTGTAACCAACGATTTACGCACATCCATCACAGACTCTGCCTTAAAATATAAGTGAAGAATGACCCTGTGAACGAGACAATTCCTGGATATCTTAGTGGTTAGAGCACCGGCGTACTAAGCCAAAGGTCCTGGATTCGATTCCCGTGTCCATGTGTCATTTTTAAATTTGTTGAATATAGACTTCTAAACATAGGATTAGAATCAGATGAGACATTTACTTCAAACTATGTTCTAACATACACTGGACATCAGTGGTACGTTCAACCTAAAATAAAAGGATTGTGACAAAATAATGTTGATGGGGAAATCAGGGTTCGAACCCCAGTTGTATATACTGAGGATGGTTTTACCTAAATGGTTTCCCACTCTCCCTAAACGAGAATGCCGGTGTATTTCCTCAAAAATTCTACAGTTCTCATCTATACTCCATCATCGTCATCAATGTGTGCGTGTAACCTGAACAGTTACTAAAACGCGTTGAAAAACCAAATAATAAGTGTGTAAAAATGACTTTCTCATTAACAAAAACTATTAATATTGACTACATCTCATCAGACCATTATTTAACCCTTACATCACTTATTAAAGACTTTGGCCTCACTCTCTCTAGACTCAAGACTCTACTTTCTGTTCAAACATAAATAATACTGTCACAAAATCATTCAAAACGTTAGGTTTTGTTAGAAGAAACACGAAGGACTTTACAAATCCCAGAGCTGAACTTTACCTCTATCATCCTCTTGTGAGAGGCGACTTGGAATTTGGCCCTCTTATTTGGTCTCTACATTATAATAAAAGGAAAAAATCTGGTGAGAAAGTATAAACTTTTTTGCTATAGCTATCAAAAAAGTATTCTTTTATAAAACTAGGAAATAGGCGAACTAATTTTGATATGAACGTTCTTTATAAACTGTATAAATAAACAAACCGGCTGTGCTCACAGAGTAGAAAATTTTAGACTATTCCTTCCCTCAAACTTAACAAGTTAAACGAACACATTGTTACAAATGGCACAGCTATTTTAAAATCTTTGATATATCCTATGATAGCATTGCTAAACCTTGAACCCTGCAATAGGTTAAGTAAAACTTTAATTTAATACGTTTAAGTTGATATTTACACATTAATCCTTTGAACTACTGGAATTGATAGTTATCTGGCTGTATCTACATAACAGCTGCCTTAATTTATTTAATTGAATATATATGTATATATATTAAATAGGCTAAATAAGGCTATTACTAGCTAATATCAATTTTAGCTATTTAACTTAACAATACAAAGATTAGAACCCACAGTTATAGCAACCATATTTAAGTGGCAAGTGGCACATATAAAATTTTACATCAAACTCTTATTTTGAATATAAAATCCATGCTATTAGTTTGTGCCATTCTATTGGAATGTTTTCTGCTTTTTATTAACTCTTTGTATTAATTAGAAAATGTTACATACTTAATAGAGATATGAAATAACAATAATATAAAATAAGAAACGACCAAAGATTGTAATATAAATGATGAGGCTTCAGCTTTAGTTACAAAGCTATAGTGTACACATGGCTGTTATAGGAAATTAAGTATTTGAAGACTTTTTTTTAAATAATCTGAATGTTTGTTTTTAAATATGTTGATCTCTTGGTTCAAATTAACATAGATGATGATAGTGAGGTAGTACAGAGATAATTTTCCAATTAATGCCTGAAACGTGACGACAATACTTCCCTACGATTGTAAAGAGATTTTATAATATTTGAAAACGTATAAAAAAAAGTAGCGATTTAAATTACACATATACGAGTATAACAGCCACAGTTACTGGAAATGGAAAAAAAAATTAGAACATGTTTACTAATTAACATGTATTGATATGTTCATTGGCTTATATTGAATTTGACCCATTTTAATGCCCTCAAACACTAAACATTTTCTAATCCATTGATTCTTGGTGTGTTTTTGGTTACAATTAACTGAGTATACTTGTGCCAACGCACAGCACCGGTTATTGTTGCATTGATTTACTCCAAGCCCCAGATTGTGGCCTACCACGCTTTCATGGCCACAAGCCTTAACATGTTGCTATCAGGCCACTCAATCATCTTGTTCCGCTGACTGCTACTACATGGCTAGTATGATAAATTTGCATATATTAATCTTCTGGGACTTTAGTTTGGCTGTGAAGAAATGCTGTTGGCATACTTTCCTGTTCCCTTTGTTTGTTGCAGGCTGCCTGTGATGAGCCATGGGTGTTGGGTATTTAACCAGATGCGCCACTTTGGATATTGACCATCCTAATGGCATTTTTTTCTACAAAATTGGTTGATGCTCTGAGAGATGACATTGACCCGTGTGCTTGGTTCTGGGTTTAGTCGTGCCACTCTCTCCCCCCCCCCCCCCNNGTGGCACCCTCCCCCCCCCCCCCCCTCCTCCTTGTAACGTACAGATGCAATCTTTGAGGCCACCAATTATGATATACTTAAAGCCGATTGGGATGGGAAATCGTACAATGTGTATTATGTTGATCGTATGAGATCAAATGTGCAGTCGATTATTATTTTCACAGGTGGTTCATAAATAAAATATGAAGAAAATATATATCATAAGAAAGGGAGTTTGGGAAAGTTAATGGATTAAGAACCATAAAAATATCTTTACTTAGTATGACAAAATGGGCTTTATGACGAAACGAGTGGACAAGATTCGAGATAATTGGAAAACAGTCATCCATAAGAAATTTTTTGCAATAGGCATGATAATAAGTGGAATAATGATGAGCTATTTCAAGGCTATTTGGAATAGTGAACTAGGCTAAATCATGCTTAAAATTAAGAGGGATAGCCAGCACACTTATCTTAGCGATATTGGAGTAGAAATTGTTTTGACAAAACACTAAAAACAAACAAACACATTTTTAAGGACAAGCTTTCACTGTCACAGACAGCTTCATCAGGTCAAAAGAGTAGCCTCTCTTGACTACTCTCTTGACCTGATGAAGCTGTCTGTGACAGTGAAAGCTTGTCTTTAGATATATGTTTGTGTGTGTGTTTTAGTGCTCTATGTTGATGTAGCTAATGTTGGAATGAAATCTTATTTAACTATGAATTTTTGAATTATATAAGGATATGTTTCTGAATTAAGGATAGGTTTATTATGTGAAGTTGTAAGGGTGAATATATATTGTTATGATTGTATAGCTGAGGTGAATAGTGGAAATATGGTGTGGGTAGGGATGTGCATTAGTCACGGTTGAAGAAAGGGTAGGAATTTGACTGGGAAAAGCTAGGTAGGAAAAGCTGTGGGACTGGTTGAGCGCTGGGGTGCGGCTCGAGGACACTCGAAGAAAAGGATGTCAAAGGTGTGGACGTGTTGGTTAGCGAGTCTCACAGTAACGTTAAATAGTTCATGGCTATATACATAGAGTTAAATTATTATTAGTTATAATAAATATACAGTATACATTAAACTGTGTCTGCTTGTTTTATTAAATCAACAACGCAAGGAATTCAGTGACCACGTGCCAATTACTTTATCATGTAACTAATATCAGACACCCTAAAGAGAATATAATTATTAATGAAGTTGAGACACAACAATATAAACCATTTCTACTTCAGTATCACTAAGGTAAGTGTTCTGGCTAACCCTCTTAATTTTAACTATTAGCTATTTCAGTGATACTGACGATCTTACGTGGATATTATAGGAGTCTGGGGAGATCCTCTGGTGTTAGAATTCAACCATCATTGTCAAGGCCATAGTGGGAGATTGTAGGATTGTACTGATCAGTTCTAGTTCTTATTAGTCCTTTGTTTTTGTTGTAATAATAGCTAGGGAAAAGCCGATAAATAGTTTAAAAAAAAGTGTAGATAGAAGTAGGTAGGTAGTGAGTTAGGTGTTTGATACACTATTTCATGATCCTTTCCCTTCCTTTGCATAGGCTACTCAATAGATTACTGAACTTATCGGTACTGATAGAAGGCCCCCGTAGTTGAAGCTGTCGGTGAGATTACAAACCAAACCCCACGTTGGTATCCTGCTAATAGAGATAATGGTGGACTTTATTTTACCCTTATATAATAAGTAAATTCTGATCCCTGATTAGTCTAATTTGATCGGTGTCTGGTAAACCCACCAAGTAGCCAAACATATCCAGGCATTTAATAAATTTTAAGAGTTTAATAATTGTTTTCTTTTCCTTTTTCTTTTTTTGCAGATTCCCTCTCTCGCACACACGAATCAAGTACGTCAACAGAGCCATCACCAATTTCTGAGAAAAAACATTTTTCTCGTCACAGCAAAATAAGGTATTTTTAAATTAATTGACCATGTGGTCTAAGGAGTTAAATTTGCAAAGAACTTTGATGCCGTCGGTGGGATACGCACAAAACAATCCCCATTAGGAATCCACCAGAAGCGTGCATGAGATATAATATGTCTTTGAACGGGAATAGGCATACACTTTACCAGTGAAAACTAAACTATATATGTATTCAATTAAACTGCTTTGTCAAATAAACTTGCATTCAGATTAAAAATTAAAATTGATTAACAAATCCCTGCTTCAGAAGCAATAGCTACCCCTTACACCACCATCTTTCCATCTTAGTACTAGGAATGAATATTCATGCATTTAAAAAATATAAGTAATAGTTAGGCCTATATTCAACAGAAATTCTTAAAAATGACCAAACAATGTCTTAGAGCAAGAAAAATTATCTAAACATCCAAAATGATTAAAACTGACATAATAATTACATCTAAAATATACATTTCTACAACCAGGCTATCCCGAACATAGTTTATGTACAAATGAGCATTGTCTGTAGTAAAAAAAAATTGTGGGTTATCAAAATCTGCCTCTGGTCATAACAGGCAGTTAAATTCCACTTAGAAATGACTTTGTTTGATCTTTTCTGCAGTGGGAACGTAAGTATACGGGTGAATCCTCCAGTACGTCTCACCCAAACAGAGGAGACGACATTCATACTGAATCACAAACTGAATCCTCCGTGTGGCTTCTCAGATGGTCTCGAACCCAGCGAAGCAGAATGTGATCTCGATTCCATGAAGAGACTCAGACTGGCCATCAACGTTTTCGCGCCATCGAGTGACAACCAAGACTTTACTATCGCAGTGTGATCTTGTTTTCAGTTTTTTGTTAAGAACATATATTTTATTTTTGGATGCATATTTTTCTACTGACTTTTTTAATTAAATGCCAACCATCCAATAATATCACTTTTGAAAGTACTTACATTTTCTAATTTACATATAAATTATGACTATTGAATTGTTAAACACTTTGAAACGTTTATTTATGTTATCTTGACCAAATATTATTAAATAAATATATATATATGTCTTCAAGTGTATAGTTTAGTTGACAAATATTAACTGTTTGATATTTTAATAATAAATTGAGAGACACATAGTGTATTGATATTTTCTTATTTTATAGCTGATAGTTAGAGATCTTAAATTATTACTTGCAGTAATCTAAAACAAGAAACTTTAGAAGGTACATAAAACAACAGGGCCTGGATTCACTAACGGGAGCAAATAGTTGCGCTGGCGCAAGTTTGAAAGATGTGCCCAAATCCTTATTCACTAAAAGAAGCAGGCGCAATTTAAGAGCAAAGTTGCGCCTTTTATTTACCACCACTCAAGAGTAGGCGCAACTTTAAAATCATGATTGTCACTTCAATAAATTTAAATGGCGGCATATTATCGTTATGGCTCAAAATACAATAATTAGTTAACTATACTACAATTAACAATAAATAAATTAAAATAACATACGTCTGTCAAGTACAAAATTTGTTTCCATTTAGATTGTGGTAACAAAGCAATTACTTACATTTTATTGTTGAAATTTTACATTCAAACAACGCAATGGCATTTCTTACATTATTAAATAAATGGTACGGCATACCGCACAGACTTTCTCTCTCTTTCTATAAACTCGTAAGATTTCTGAACGGAATAATG